>CAUYSK010076416.1:0-12087 GCA_963575035.1 Avahi laniger
AATTAATTGGACAGCTAAAAATATATATAGAAAAAATTAGCCGGGCATGGTGGCACATGCCTGTAGTCCCAGCTACTTGGGAGGCTGAGACAGTAGGATTGCTTCAGTCCAGGAGTTTGAGGTTGCTGTGAGCTAGGCTGACGCCACGGCACTCGCTCCAGGCAAGATAGTGATACTCTGTCTCAAAAAAAAAAAAAAAAAAAAACCCCAAGAGACTATAGATCAGTATCTTATATATAATCTGAATTTATTGTCTTTAAAGTGTGTGTGTGACTTAGCAAGACTCTTCATTTTCAAAGACGATAGAAACCTATAAGAAGTGAATCATGCACAGCCTCTGTTTTCTGTTTCATGATGGCCCTACAGGAAACAATAATTGCTATCATTGGAAAAAATATATTTTTAAAAATAAAATATTAATAAGTTTTTTTCAAAATGTTAGAAAACATATTTTTTAAAATATTTATTTAGGTCTTCTTTGATTTTTTTTTAACAGCATTTTTTAATTTTCAGGATACAGACCCAGACAAGTTTTGTTAGATTTATACATGAGCATTTCATTTTCTCTGGAATCATTGTAAATGGCATTATAAAAACTTTCGGTCTTACATAGCCATATTCATATATAAAAATGCAAGTTATTAAAAGAATAGTAGCCAGATTGTATTATCACATATTTTATATTAGTATTGTAGGTTAAAATTGGGACAGTATTTTTCTCTTATAAGAAATTTGTTCTTGCACAAGATGCCCCAAATTTTACTCATGTAGTAATATCAATTTCCCACAGCATTCACTAGCATTCTGAAAGGAGAGGCAGAGAGGTAATAGGTCAAGGGTACAGAGTTTCTTTCTGAGTTGATGAAGATGTTCTACAATTGACTGTGGTGACGGTTGCACATTATCTGTGAATGTACGAAAAAACATTGAATTGCACACATAAAATAGGTTAATGGTATGGGATCTTCTTTGCAATATAATGTGAATTATATCTCACTAAAGCTATTTTTTTAAAAAAGCTTTTGCTCTGTTGAAGACCCTGTGAAGATGAGATGGCATCTACAGACTGGGAGAAAATATTTGCAACCACATAGCCAACAAAGGATTTGCATCTAGAATACACACCGAGCTCTCAAAACTGAACAGTAAAAAAAAAAAAAAAGCCAACTTTAAAAGACTTGAAGAGACATTTCACCAAAGAGGAAATATAGATAGCAAATAAGCACAGGAAAAATGTTCAACATGATTAGACACTAGGCAAATACAAATTAAAGCTATTAATACAATGAGCTATCACTACACACCTATCAGAATGGCTTTTAAAAAATGATAATACTGAATGCTAGCAAGAATGTGGAAAAACTGGATCACTGATACATTGCTGGTGGGAATGTTAAATAGTACAGCCCCTGTGAAAAACAGTTTGGTAGTTTCTTACATAACCAAGCAAGTGCTAACCATATGACTCAGCAATTGCACTCTTGGACACTTATGCCAGAGAAATGAAAAGTTAGGTTCACAGAAAAATCTGTGCACATCTTTAAAAAGCTAAATATATAGAATTACCATATAAGTCAGAAATTCCACTTCTAGGCATAAACTCAAATGAACTGAAAACAGGATTCAAACAGATACCTGTACACCAGTGTTCATTGGAATAGTATCCATCATAGCTCAAACGTGAAAACAACCCACGTGTCCATCAGTGGTTGAATGGCTAAACAAATGTGGTATATACATATAATGGAATTTTAGTCATAAAAAAGGAATCTGCTACAGTGCTGCAACATGGGTGAATCTTGACAACATGTTAAATGAACTAAGCCAGACACAAAAGCAAAAAAAAATATTGTATGGTTCCACTTATAGGAACTATCTAGAATAGGCAAATTCAAAAGACAGAAAGTAGATCAGAGGTTAGAGCTGAGGGGAGGGAAAAATTAGGAGTTACTGCTTGACAGTTAAAGAATGTCTATGACCAGTGATGAAAAAGCTTCAAAATAGTGGTGATGATTGCACAAATTGTGAATACAATTAGTGCCATTAAATTGTACACTTAAAAAAATGGCTTGAATAACAAATCTTATGTTATACATATTTTACCATAATAAAAAACATAAAACAAAACTAAACATCTGCCTACCATATTACCCATCAATTTAAGCCTTGGGCATTTATCCCACAGAAATTAAAACTTAAGTTCACACAAAAGCCTGTATGTGAATATTCATAGCAGCTTTATTCATAATAGCTAAAAACTGGAAACAACCAAAATATCCTTCAAAGGGTGAGTTGGTTAAACAGATTGTGGTACAACCACACCATGGAACCCTGCTCAGCAACAAAGAACTATTGATATACACAACATCCTGAAAGAATCTCCAGAGAATTATGCTGAGTAAGAAAAGCCAGTCCCAAAAGATTACATTATATATGATCTCATTTACCTAACATTCTTGAAACAGCAAAATTATACAGATGGGGTAAAGATTCATGATTGCCAAGGGTTGTGGGGGAAGGAGGGGGGTGGCTGTGGCTATAAAAGGGTAGCACGAAGGGTCCTTGTGTTGGGACTGTTCTATATCTTGACTGTGGTGCTGGTCACACGAATCTACGTACGAAATAAAATTGCCTAGGACTAAATACACAGACGCCATACATGCAATGAGTGCGTGTGAAACTGGTGAGCTCTGAATAAGGTGGATGGATTATGTCCATGTCAATTTCCTGACTGTGATAGTGCACAATAGTTAGGCGAGATGATAATCCTGGGGGAACTGGAGGAAGAGTACACCGAATCCGTATTATTTCTTGCAACTGTCAATCTGCAATTTTTCCAAAATAAAAAGTGTTTTAAAAATAATATATATGGTATGAGTCCATTTGTATAAGATTCTTGAAAGGGCAAAATTAATCTATGGGGAAAACAACTAGAATAGTAGTTGTCTCTGAGGGGGAAGGAGCCTGAGGGAAGTGTCTAAGGTGACAATCATGCTGTTATCTTGATACACTGGGGTGTATGCCTTAATAAAAACTCACTGAATGTTAACATTTAAGCTTTGGGAACGTCACAGAATATAAAATTCACCTCAAGAAACACCTAAATAAATACTAGACTCCAGTTAATGATTTGCATACTGAATGAAGTATTAATATTTAGGAGTGAAATGTACTAACGTCTGCAATTTATTTTGAAATACATCAAAAAATATATGGATTGATAAACATTGGGAGACATATGGATAAGTGAATAAATGAATAATAGCAAACTTCAACTAAATATTCACTCTTGGTGGGTGTTTTAGTATTCACTGCAAAATTCTTTCCATCTTTATGCATGTTTATAAAATTTTGTATGATACAGTAATGGGGAAAAGTTAGCAAATGCTCAATAAACGTTAGTCGAATCTGCTAATAAAGATGGCACAATATCTTAGAAATCCAGTGGTAGTTGATTAATTCTTTTTTTCAGGCCAAAAAAAAAAATTTATTTTCATCTGGTGGAAACTTTCTGACAGTGCCAAACCCCTTAAAATGATGACTTGCCTATATTGCTTTCATTTATAATAGAATGCTTCAGGAATGTTCAGGCAACAGCCAGGAGACAGTGAAGAAGTGATTATTGATTTCACCAGAATATAACCTAAATATCTATCCCGGGTAGAATGGACAAATCCATATTTTTGACTTCCTTTTTGCTCGTAACATTCAGTGCGGAGAACTTTCATCTATTAATCCAGAAGTCTACCTCTGCCCCTCTACAGATGTGTGGCCTTGAACTAATCACGTAGCTTCTCTGGTCTCTACTTTTCTCATCTGTAACACATGGGGTCTAGGCCAGCAGATCTCTGAATTGTTTTCCAGTGCTAAGATTCTCTAAAACTGAGAGTGGGGTGTTTTTAAAGGGGAAGACCCTTCACCTTGACTCTTCACCTACAGATTCATCTGCGTTTAAGTGATACATGACCAGACAACCAAGGGAAATAATAGGATCGAAAAAAGCTATCAAAGGAATTATTGTACTATAATATCGCCTTACTTAAATTGATTTTAATTGGAGGTTGTTATGAATATATTCCTCAGGGTATAAAGCAAAAACCGAGACCTCAGGGAACCAAAAGGGGGATACGATGAAATGAAACAAAAACCACACGTTTGATAGTATAATTACTTTTCATAAGGTTTTCAAAGGGCCTTTAATTCAAGCTGCTTCTCGCTGCCCCTTCTGACATTTTTCAGAGAAACTCATTTGGCTTTGGGAAGCACAGGTCAACATTTGTAATCTGTGTTTCAGGTTATAACATGTTCCCGGATGTGAAGAAATAAAATCAATTACCTTTGATTTAAATACATCCATAAGCATATCCAATTACCTGGTCTGTCTGCTAACAGCTAGAGATTACAGTTTCACCTTTTCCCTTCAAAAGCATTAGTAGAGTGATTAGGTAAGAAGCCTCCAACAGCTAATGGTTTAACTCATCAATTCCTATTAACACAGGCCTGTGGGTCTTATGCTTCAACATTGGGTCTGGGGGAAGAGACACTGACCTTGAAATGGAACCTCTGACCTTCACAGCCAGTGGAACAAACAAGTGACTTCTTTAAGGACTTATGTGGAGATAGATGTTAAATCTACTTCGCAGTTTTAATAAACTGTTAAACTTGCAGATCAAATGATAAACTTGTTGAAATCATCTCTCTCTGAATATGAATATGAAATTCTTCATCACACAGCCCTACTCTCTTCCAGAAGTTAACTATCCTAAGAGAGTCCTGGTGGGATTCTTTATTTTACTAAGAGGAGAAAAGATATTCCAGATGCACCTTTCTCATCTTTCATTGCAAGAATGGTGCTAGCTTACAGCTATCGAATGTTTACAGTGCCAGGCACTGTGTTAAGTGTCTTACGTGCATTATCTCTTTTAAAACTCATAACAAATCTAAGAAGTTAATACTATCATGATCCTCACTTTGCAGATGAGAACACTGAAGCACAAAGAGATTACACAATTTGCCCAGGATCACACAGCAAAAAGGTGTTGAGTCTGGGACTTGAACTGGCACCCAGACACCATGCCATACTGCGTATCTTTTCAAAACATCTCTGTACACAATGCCCCATCCTTCCTTCCGGTCCTGTATTATAATAAACACCGTTTGGGTTACCTTCTCAGCCTCCAGAAACCTCCCTTCTTGGAGAACTGCCTCCTCACCCTCCACACAGGAGGTGTCCCTGCAGACGTGCACCCCCATGTGACTCTGCCCTTCCGGTCATAACTGATTGGATCACGAGTGGACACCTGACCCAAGCTAGGTCAATCAAAATCCCAACAGTTTAAGTGGAGAGCCATAGCGCCAAAGCATTGAGAAGCGATTCACATTAAAGGACAAGTTCCTGAGTCACCATCGAGCTGCTGAGGTTCCCAGAGCTGCCTTGTTTAGACCCTTCCTGCATCCTAGTTATTCAGCTTTTCTAGAATTCCGTGAGTTTTCTTCTCATTAATCTAAGCTCAAGAGTCCTAAATAAGGCATAGTCATTTATTCATTCAACAAACTTTGTGAGCATCTACCCCGTGCCAGGCACATACAGTTGAAAACGCAATGGGTAGAGGCAGACATCAAACCGAGGAACCACACAAATAAATACACAGATACCAGTTGTGAACGAGGCCACAGCAGACAAGCGTGGGTGCTGTGAAAGGCTCCTAGAAAGGGAATTGCTTTTGTCATAACTGAGATCATGCGTGTAACGCACTCAGCACAGGGCTTGGCTCCTAGCAGGCTCTCAGTGTATATTCTTTGCTCAAATGCTCCCTAAATAATAGCTCTGGCGCAACGCCTTCCTGGTTGAGGCCAATATCATACCAAACTGCTCTAATTGGCTGCCAATTTACTCCCTGCCTGTAGTTTCTACTGCCAGATTATTATTCCCAAAATATCACTTTCATTATGCTGCCTATTTGCATCCCATGTCAAAGAATTTGGACTCTTTCCTGTAAGCCAGCCTAGGTCTCAGAAGCGAGAAATGTACATAAGCAGGTGATCGTTTGTCACTTGCCCACCTTACTCCAAAGAAAAATAAAGGTGCTACCACGGGGGACGTGGGAGGAGGACGGGAGTGAGGCAGGTCACTACGGCACTTGTTATTTCAATTGCATTAATTAAAGGTAGTTCAAGTGGCCCAGATGAGTTTTGGTGGAGGGAGGAGCTGAAGAGGGAAGGGGAGAGGACCCGGGTAAGCCCGTCCGGCTTCAGCACTGGAAAGAGCGCTTTGACCATTGAGAGGAAACTTGCGCAGAGACGGTCAGTTCAATGAAAACGTCAGCCACCTCCTCCGTCTTCCTCCCCAGACCCCAACAGGTATGTGGGTGTCACAGACATTGTCTTTGGAGAGTCCATCGGGAGTCACTCCACCATCTAGTCTCTCCTCCTGCTTCTTGTTTTTCTTGTCTTCCATTTCCCGTTCTAAAGCATCTTGTGACATTTAATGTTACCAGACAACAGTCAGCGGCACAAGGACATCGCTGCTTTACAATAGAAATTACAGCTGCAGGAAATGGGGTTTATTCCTACAAAAAGTAATCAAGGCATAAGAGCTTTATTTTATGAATCATACTATCCTGGGTGGAAGTAAAGTGCACCTTATAAAAAATCATTACTGTTCATAAAACGAAATCCAAGTCTGCCCCTGAAGGAGTGGTGGGTGTGATGGAAAACGTTCCTCTCTCCAGGGAAACGCCATGCAATGACCAAGGACTTAGAAAGGTTGCTTATAAACTAGCACTTGAATGTAAACTTCCTTGACTATCAGCTTTTTTTCTCCTTTCTCTTCTTAAATATAAGTTAAAAATAATCCTTAGAGAAAGTTGAGCAAATGGTGCAGAATTAAAGCAATATTTTCTACTTCCGTGGGGGCCTGTCCACCGAATCCATTCACAATGTGTTGGGCACCTCTCACCCTGAGTCCCAGACCTCTGCTTTCCTCCTTATCACCAGCCTGAATTCCAGCAGGCGGGAAGGACACTTAAGACCATGAGATTTAAAAGGTGAATGGACCCAGTGGAAGTAAGATTTCCACACTTCACCCAAAGTGGTAAAATAGTGATACCATTAGACTGTAATAAGATACATGGATATTGAAACACTTAGAGCAACTTCTATGAAAATAATACAAAATTATATATACAATAACACTACAAGCTGACAAGTTTATCATTTTTCCAGTCACTGAGCCTTGTTCTAAGAATCCTAAGAAGCACAATGTTTAGGTCTAATACCCAACTGTGTTAATTTATGAAAAACATACTAATGGCAAAATATTTGTATGTTTGGCTCAAACCAGAAATTGTGTTATAGTCCATTGACAGTATATAAAGTACTAGATGGCCAACTTGATGTTTCTCCTGAGGATTTTCTTTATCTCATGCTTGATTTTATGATACTCCCCTTTTTGGTAACATAGATGAAATTATTATGCACACAATAGACAAGATAACATTTGTAGGAAAGTACATAAAAAAATAAAATTCCAGAATAACTTTGTTCTTTTATTGGGATAAAATTAGCCACTGGGGTTAAAAAAGTAAGTTTCGGGGTCCGGGATGATTACTGTATATAGAAGGATTGGTAAAGGTCTCTTGCTGAAGGTGATGCATGAGAAGATCCTAGGAAAATGTATTGCAGGTGGAATGAGTAACCTGTGCAAAGATCCTGAGGCAGAAAAGAGCTTTGGTGGCTCAAGTCTTCTGCTAAGTCCAGCTCATTTATATGTGCACCTTCCCTCATAGAGTTTGTTCCCTGAAACACACAGATTCTTTTTTCCTTAAGAGCTTTATTAGTACTTGCTATACGGAGTCATAGCCATGCAATAACAAAATCAGCAAAAATGGAGAAGTTACTAAGATCCTAGTAAACCCACAGAACTCTCAGAATAAAAGGGGCATGGATTTGTCTTGTGCCTCCTCTCCTCATCTCTTTGTAAATGAGTCCATGGAGGCTCCTACCTTTCTTCCTTACCCCTCCCAAGACGTACACACACACACACACACACACACACACACACACACAACAACAACAACAATTCAGTCTTGGGATCACTCCCCTATCTTGACATTTCTCATTTGGAAAACAAATGCTGATCTGTGAACTTTTTAAGTGACCTTAGATTAGTGATTCTCAACCAGGAGTAATTTTGCACCCCAAGGGACATTAAGCAATGCCTGGACACATTTAGATTGTCACAAGTTGGAGGTGGGTGCTACTGGCATCTAGTGGGTAGATGCACTTAGTGGATGCTATTAAATATCCTACAATGTACAAAACAGCCTTCCACAACAAAGGATCATCTGACACAAAATGTCATCTGCCCTAGATTAATTAGTGTAATTTCCATCCCAAGAGAATTCCAAGACCACTGACTCCCAACCCAGCATCTAATCCCAATTTCTCCTTTAAAAATCACCTCAGTCATTCCTAGAAGATCTAAAATACTGTGAATAGTAATTCCCAAACATGCTCCATGTATTATATGACAAAATTTTTCCGTGGTAAAACAAGTTGCGGAAATGTTTGGTCAGACAGAAATACCTAGGGTGCTTTTATACAGGATTTCTTTGAACATGGCTAGGTCAACAGCAGTGGCTAAGGCCACAGGTCAGAATGGAAATAAGCACCAAGTGTAACAGCTAGAGCTCGTTAATGTCTACTGAAGAGGTAGACAAGGAGACCACAGTCTAGAAATTCTGCTGATGGAGGCTAGAGCCAAATATCACTGCTGATACTCACACCCAGTGATTATCTTCACCTGGGAGCCTCACGGTAGAAAGCTGGGGAGACACGAGGAACAGTGGTACCGGGGACAATAGACACCTAAGCAGGGATTTAAATCCCAGTGGTATTCGTTTCCTAGGACAGCCGTAGCAAAGTACCCAAACTGCGTGGCTTAAACAACGGAAATGTATTGTCTCAAAGTTCTGGAGACTGGAGGTCTGAGATCAAGGCATTGGCAGGGTTGCTTCCTTCTGGGGTTTGTGAGGGAAGATGTGTTCTAGATCTCTCTCCTGGGCTTACGTATGGCCATCTTCTCCCTGAGTCCTTTATGTCTGTCTGTCTCCGTGTCCAAATTCCCCCTTTTTTAAGGAGAACAGCATATTGAATGAGGGCCCACTCTAATAACTTCATTTTAATTTGATAACACTTATAAAGATCCTTCTCCAAATAAGGTCATTATTTCAAAGCACTGGGAGTTAGGACTCCAACGTATCTTTTTGGAGAGGTGACAAAGACTATCTGCTTGACTAAACTTTGGTCAGACTTCTGACCCTTCTCCCAGGCCCATCCGTGCACTTCCTTATAAAATTCACTTTTAGCAAGAACCGTGCTCAGTCAGTTTAGCATCAACCCTACCCTCGACATCTGATCACCGTCGACATCTGATCAGGGTCCTCATCCTCTCCATCCCCACTTGGTCACCCTGGCTTGTCTTCAGCAACAATCCTGTGAGGTCAGTTAGGCCAGAATCTGCTACCTCTGAGGTCTCCTCTTAGTAATTTTCCATCTGCTGACCTGCAGCCTGCTCCTTGCCTATAAATTCCCCTGGCCCAGGCTGTATTTGGAGCTGAGCCCAATCTCTCTCCCCCACTGCAAAATGTCCTTGCAGATGTCCCTACACCTATCTCGACGGTTCTCAATAAAGTCTTCCTTACCGTGCTTTAACAAGTATCATTGAATAATGTTTTCTTTCACAATGGTCATGATTCAACCTATAACACAAAAGTTTATCCGAACGCTTTGTTTTGTTCAGTGGTCGTAGTTCCCTGGCCTAAAACTCTTTCACAAGGGCTCTTAGTGAGTAGTGAGATGGATGTATTTGATTTTGGCTACTCGGTGGAGAAGCTGTCAAAAGCTAGACAGCAGAGAGGAAGGAAGAGAAGCCTCAGGTTGAATAACTAGGGCTAATTATGGACATTTGTGCTTTCCAAGGTAAATGAACTGAGCTATCGCAAACATGTCAGCATTCACCTGCAGACTTAGTGTGACAAGAGTTTAGGCAAAGGGCGGCTGTTCTTCCCACTGTCAGAAACAATCCCAGCGTCTGTCAGGCCTCGGACATGAAGCTCACATCTGCTGAGAGCCCACCTGTGGTGGCCCCTTCGAACCTATCCTGTCCCCTGCGCTGCTGCCATTTATTCAGCTAAATGGCGTTGCAAATTGTAGCAGTCATATGGATCCTGCCCTGAACGTCATCAGCACTCCTGCGCCTGCCGCACAGATGTTGTGCTTCCCTAGAGAACGGCTGCATGGTCTTAGGAAGTCCGCATCTCGGAATCGGTTCGGTGGCAGGTGTGGACAGCTGGTAAATGAGCTACTGAAGTCGGTCTGCTCTGGAGTTTGATTGGGAGCCATAACCAGGGAGAAGCCATTCCCTATCAACTGTCACTGGTGATCACGTGGTGCCAAATGTCTGCACACTCACTACCCCTCTCTGTATTTTTTATTTTATTTTTAAAAAATATTTACAATGTCCTTACTATATGCCAGGGACACAACAACCCTTTGAGATAAATATAACTTTTTTTGAGACAGGGTCTTACTCTGTCACCCAGGCTGGAGTGCTGTGGCACAATCATAGCTCGCTGTAGCCTTGAATTCCTGAGCTCAAGCGATCCTCCTGCCCCAGCCTCCCGAGTAGCTGGGACTATAGGCACGCACCACCACACCTGGCTAATTTTTTTATTTATTGTAAAACAGGGTCTTGCTATGTTGCCTAGCCTGGTCTTGAACTCCTGCCCTTGGGCAATCCTCCTGCCTGGGCCTCCCAAAGTACTGGGATTACAGGTGTGAACCACTGTGCCCAGCCAGATACAACTTCTATTCCTGTTTTACAGACGGGCAAACCAGAAGGCACTGAGCAGTTAAATAACTTGCCCAAGGTCACACAGCCCGTAATTGGAAGAACTCACATTTGAACCTAATAGTACGGCTTTAGGATGTGCTTTAACCACGGGGCTCTGCTGCCTCCGCATTGACTTTGAGGTGGGAGAGCCAAAGAGTGAGGTTCCAAAGAAACATGACGGAATTTATTTAGACATGATTATTGAGGCAACTCGTGAGTGTTCCATCCTAAATTCTAAATACATGGCGCTTCTCAGAGCAATGCTAATAATGTTTCTATTCCCATAATACAGTTTGGTAAACTGAAAGACACGAGAAGGTTAAATAACTTGCCCAAGATCACTTACACTGTGTCCCCAAAATAGAGCTTGGATGAGTTATTCTGCTTGGCTCTGTGTGGCCAGGCAGAGAAGGAAGTTATCTGGGAAGCTACGGAAAGGAAGTACTAACCCAGGCACAGATCTAGGACTTGAGCATGTCCATTTAGCGCTTTGTCCTTTGAGTCCCTCCCCAGGCCTTCTGCTAATGCCTTTCCCTGGCTGGGTCACTCGTTATTTTGCTTTTCATTGGCAGCCCAGTGACCCAGCTGTGCTGTTGGTTGATTTCATCCCTAAGCCATTATTTTCTATTTTGCACTTTCCTTAGGTAGATCTCGGGAGGCTACTTCTCATAGTCCCCATGAAGGAGCTCCCTCTGAGACCAGAGAAGGTCATTTGGGGTGTAAATGCAAGAAAAAGTCATGGCACTGGGGAAGTTTGAGCCCCTTCCTCCCTACTGGGGCTCTGTCTTCCAAGTCACCCCACCAGCGCCCCTGTGTTCAGCCTCCCCTGTGACTTCCCTTCTTTTCCTTGTTGGGTTTCTTTGCATTCATGTAAGGTTGTCAGGGTATCTGGGTGAGAATATATAAATAGAGTTCTTTACACTTAGTTTCCTTCCTTTTCCCCACTCCCCATTCCACCAACTTTGCAGAAGCAACTTCCAAAAATACTCTAGAAAGACTATTATGGACCACAGTGCGAGAAATGACCACTTAAAGACCAAACTGAGCGGAACTATGAGTCTTTATTAGCTGGCCAGCGACCACCCCTGCCCTGTCAGAGTACAGGTACAGAGAATGGTGGCTAGCCGAAAAAGCAAGGGGGTCTTGTACTATTCTAAGATGGGCTACGTGACATAAGGTATGGGGAAGTGGGA
>CAUYSK010076418.1:0-17901 GCA_963575035.1 Avahi laniger
GCGCTGTCTTGCACGAGACCAGCCCGACACTTACATCCCGGAGGGGACAGCGTCTCATCCTGTCTGTGCTTGACCCGCATCGCAGGCATGACGTGGCCCATCCTGCTCACACTTCCCAGCCAGCACCGCTACCGGGAGCTCCCAGAATGTCTGATTTACTGCCGTGAGACCCTACATCACGTCACCTCGTAACCATCGGTCCCTGGCTTCCCCCACGCGGCAAAGGAGAAGCAGCAGCCGTCCTGTGCCCATGGCGACCACTGCTCCCAACACACGCTGTGCCGTCTAAGCCGCTGGCCCAGAAGGTTGAACTGGTGCCTTGAAGGTGCAGCTGAGACGGCAGGTTGGAAACAGCACGTTGAACAAATAAGACCTGTCTTTCAGGGTGCAGTGTTGGTCTCGGTCCAGGAGCAATTATATTGCGCTACAGACATAACTCTGGCAAACCAGGAACAGAGCTGGAAGCAGCCCCGCTTACCATCCCTCCCAGAGCCCCCCTCGGGGAAATGTGCATACTGTCCCCACTGTGTTAGGCTCTGTGGAATCCTTCCACCGAGGACACACTCAGAGTCCCACTAATCTCAAAGCCAAAGCTGCTGCCTGTTCACTCTCCTTATGCCAGGAGACCGGCAAGCACAGGAAAGGGTTACTGTGCCCGGCAGCATCATTGACCGTGATCACCACGAGCAGCTGCAGCTGCTTTGACAACAAGAGGCAGGAACATGTCAGCCCTCGGGGGACGCACTGCTGCTTTCCTTCCCAGTGGTAACTAGAAAAGTGAAGATTACAGCAACCACAGCCTGAGAAAAGCAGTGACCAAAAGGCTCACATCTCTCAGAAATAGAGGTCGCCCCCCCAGGCGAGCCACACAGATTAGCAGAGGTGCTAACCCACGGAAGAGGCAGTTAGCATTGGTAGCCGGGGCAGGAGATGATGAGCAATTGTTATGGCCCCGGGACAACCTGGAGCGGCCACAGCTGGCATCTATCCCTGCAGCCCTCTTGTAAGGGCTCCCGGACGCCGCGGCCGTCAGAATTCGGGAGGATCTGTGCCTGGATGCATGTGTGTCCGAGCTCAAGGGGGGGCTGCAGAGGATGCTGCTCGTGCCCCACCCACATCGTGTCCACGGCTGGGGGGAGGGACCCTTTCCCCAGCTGCTGTGAGCATTGATTGACAAGCTCACAGCTACTCCCGTCTCTGGAGAACGGCCCTCATGCAAACAGGGGCAGCCTCACCGTGCGGGCTCCGACCACCGTCACCCCTACCCCGGGGATCCCACTGCCAGTGACCCAGTCTGACGGGGTGGGAGTGATCCCGACCCCGAAACTTGACAGGTTTTTATCAAATCTGAAACTTGAAAGCAAACTGTTACATTGAAATCTGTGGGCGACACAAACGGTATGTCGCTAATGTTTGCATTTCATGTTATTTGAGTTAGGAAATCGGTTTATGGTAAGTAGACTGTGATATTGTTAATTCAGAGAGGCAACAAGCGCTCTACTTCTGCTCCGATGCTGTCTTTTCCAAAGCCGTTTCCCTAAAGGCAGGAAACACGCAACCATACGCAGAGCTTAGCTTTCAAGGCAGCTGTTTAGCATGCCAAGAAATCTGCAACAGAAGCCACCTACACCTAACGAAAGGACTTTTAAAATAATTCACACTCCGTCACAAAATTTACTCTGCTTATCGTTCATCCTTGTTCAGACAATTTTCCACAAAAGCCCAATTTTAAAAAATATATCGTGAAACAAGTCACAATTCCGCATTGCTCTGTGGTGGGAAATATTTCTAGAAATGATGTATAATATTGTCAATTCAAAAAACATGAAATTGAGGAAAAAATAAAAATGCAAACACAGAGAATTTGAATCTTAATTGGTAATCATTAACCCCGGGCAAGCCGATGGGCTCAGCTCTCTGCTACCCGGGAAACAGAATCTTATCTTTCAATTCAGGTTCTCCAGGGGCTTTAAGACTAGAAATTTATAATTGAGATGAACAAAATAAAATTAAAAAAGTCCTTCTATCACTATTAAGAAGCTGTTATTAAAATTTACTATTCGCCTTTCATAGAGCTAATGCTTTTCAAGGTTCGTCTTCCATCAAAAGGAGCTTCCAATATTTTGACAAACCATGGTGATTAGCACTTAAATTAGTAGTGAATTTGATCACAAAGTTTTGGTACAGAACATCACGATGCCCGACATATCGAAATAATGATTTCTGTTCACATTCCTTAGCCTGTTTTTAAGGCTTTCCAAACTCTGGCCCTCACTTACTTTTCCAAGCTTATAGCTGACTTACTCCTGACCAGGCCCCCCCAAATCAATAAAACTGGGTAATATGCTCTTCTCTGACAAATTCCTTATTTCTATACAATTCTCCCTTCACTGCAACAGAATCATTTCATCATTAGACTCGGAAGGAAACTGATCGGTTTCAAGTTCCTGAGCATTATTATGTAACAAACCCCAAATGTCAGTATCAATTTGTCCATAAATATTTCATTGTACATCCTTAACATAAGGGCTATTTTTTTCAAAGATAGCCACAATGTCATTGATTATCATAGCTAAATATTAACAATAATTTTCAAGTAAGCAGTGTTCACACGTTCTTGGTTGTCTTATATATTTTATTTAAAGTGTTTCATTTGAATCAGTTCTAACAAGAATCACACACTGCACTTGACTGTGTGTTTCTTAAGTCTCTTAAAATTTTTCCATGCCTGCTTTTCCACCTTTGCAATTTGTTGGTTTAAGAAAAAAGAAATCAGATCATTTATCTTATAAAGTTTCCTACTCTATAAACTTTAATGACTGCTTTTCCATGAAGCCTTTTAACCTGTTCTTCTAACCCCTGTATTTCCTATAAGCTAGGAGTTAAATCTAGGGACTCGATCCGATTCAAGATAAAGTGTTTGGCACCAAATGTAATGGTACTTACTTCTACCAAGAGGTGTGTGATGTCTGCTGGTCTCTCACATTGCAAAGTAAGGTGCACACAGGAATGGGAGAAGTCGTGGCCATGTTTGCAACCTACCAGAGAGGCCTTCAGATATAGGACTCCCCTTCATCATCCTTTCCAGGATAAGTTCTCCCAGTTCCTGCAACAAGGTTGCAAAACCTCGTGCACAGAGGCTGTTTTCTCTTAGTATTGCAATCAATCTATCTCCCTCTTAAAAGGCAGGCCCACAACTTTACTAAACCACAGATGTTTTCCCTTCAGTAGTACTGCTGAGTTCTGTATGAACTAGGCTGTGCTCAGCTGCAAGTAATAGAAACCTGACTAACAGAGGCTTAAAGTATAACACTATGTATCGTTTTGCTTAACAGGAAGAGGGTAACTGATTCCAAGTTTGACAACTCCACGATGTCAGATGTTGTGTCAAAATTTCCAAAATTCTTTTAGCTCGGTTGCAAGAGGTCTGCCTTAGCTCTGAACGTTACGTCTCGATGTGGCTATATCCAAATTGGGGCAAAGGGCTGGAGAGAGACACAGAGAAATTCCCTACCTTGCCTTTGTTATGTCCCCAGGAAAGAAACGGCTTCCCCAGAGATCTCTCAGAAAATTCCTCGCAGTCTCTTTGGCCAGAACTGAGCCCCGAAGAGGTCTTGAAAGCGTGTTTCTGCTTTGTCAGCTCTGCTGTGGGTGCTAGCAGGAAGGAAGGGTTTTGGAATGACCATCAGGTTGTTCTGGGGTAGCCAACCAAGAGTATCAGACATACCCTCTCCAGAAACACATAACATTTTGAGGCAAATCCTTTTTATGTAAGGAATTTTCAAAGATGACAAAGAAATTTTTACCAATTCTTTAAATTAGCAAGTAATGTGCTCATGACAGTAATTAGGCATGAGGTCTCTGAAGTCAGACTGGGTAAAAATCCCATCTTATAATTTATAATATTACCAGATGAATGACTGTGAGCAAATACTTCACTTCTCCATGTCCCAGATACTGCATCTCAAAAATAAAGATGATAGTAGCATCTACTCAAAATGTTGTGGAGATTAAGTGCGTAGCATTTATTACGATGTCTGGTGCATAGTAAATATTCAATAAATATTATTCATTATTGTTCTTCCCGCACCCACTCCCCCTACGGGATAAGGAAGGACAGAGATGTTATCGTATATGTATTTACATAAAGCAACTTGGAAGAACACATAAGATACCACTAAAATTGGTTACCTACAGCGGGGAGGACAGAGACTTTCTCATGAATACCTTTTGTGTATTTGAATTACATGAATATAAATGTGCAAATTTCCCGTTATGAATCTAAGTCAATTTGGTTCAAGATTTCGCAAAAGAATAAGAAAAACATTTGCCAAAATGTTAACAGTAGTTATCTTCGAGTGACTGAATTAAGGATGTTTATTCACAAATTTTTACTTTTCTGGAACTCTGCTATGGCAGGCAGCATAATAGTCCCCCGACAAAGCCCATGTCTGAATCGCTGGGATCTGCGAGTATGTCAGGTACGTGGCGAAGGTGATTAAGGCTGCGTGTGGAATTAAGGTGTCGGGCAGGTCGGCGGGGAGGAGGAGGGGGGTTAGGTGTGTTCACACCTAATGGGCGCGGTGCGCACCGTCTGGGTGATGGAGACGCTTGAGGCTCTGACTCGGGTGGGGCAAAGGCAATATGTGTAACCTAAACATTTGTACCCCCGGAATATGCTGAAATAAAAATAATAATAATAATTAAAAAATCGAAAAAATAAAACTTTGGCAGGAAGGTTGCTAATAGTTAACCTTAAAATAGGGGGATTATCCTAGAATATCTGGGTAAACCCAACATAATCACAAAGGCTCTTAAATGTGGTAAAGCGAGACAGAGGGTCAGAGTGGTGCAATGCGAGAAAGACTCAACCAGCCGCTGACGGCGAGAGACAATAAGCCAAGGAATACAGGCACCCCAGAAGCCAGAAAAGGCAAGAAGAATCTGGATTCTTCCCTAGAACCTCCAGAAAGGAACACAGCCCTGCAGACTTCTGGATTCTAGCCCAGAGACACCCACTTTGGACCTCTGACCTCCGGGACTGAGAGATAATAAATTTGCGTTGTTTTACGGCACTGAGTTTAGGGTAATTTGCTACAGCAGCAACAGAACACTAACGCAAACCCCTCGCATGTTAAATAATGAGTGTATGTTAACAATCAGGAAAAATATAAGATTTAAAAAATTTTAGACATACATACAAACGACATTTGACCCGAGTACTATGCTACACTTGCTTAAAGAAATACCTGTGTGTGTGAGATCATCCGTACTCAGCATTAGTTTGTAGTTATTCAGAGATTTAGCCCCAAGGCACCTGGGCAGTCTCCAGAAGGCACAAACAGACAAAGTATGTGCTCCCAGACTCCTAGCGCTGGTTTGTTCACTCTACTCATTTCCTAGTCCCTCACCTAGTACGACCCCACAGGTAGTACTTTATAGACTTTAAAGACCCAGCCTTCAGCAAAAGTGCCCATTTTACAAGAAATAAGAAAATTGAACTGTAGAAAGGAAAGACACTTATCAACACAACATCATTGTCTGAACAGCAGAAAATGTCCTGAGACACCAGACGGAAATCTGTTTCTAATGGGATGTACCTTGTTTTCCAGAGAACAGAAAATTGTCTGCTATAAATGCATTGTCATGATGACAATGGGGAAGAGAAACAAAAATTGTACCAAATTCCTTTGTATTTCATTGTACCTTGGAAACCTAGAGACAGAGAAACTGTGCATTTTAGTAGCTTGATTTTTTTAAAAGATGAAAAATAAAAGCAGTCAGAAGATCTTTTAAAAATAGAAGCTAAGTAGTCCTTATAAGAAGTGTTAAACTTTTTCTTGAATTATTTATTTCCTTCCTGATTATTATGGTAATGCATGCTCGTTGTAGAAAATCGAAAAAATACAGAAAATTAAATAGAAGAAAATATTAATCATTCATATTAAGAGAAAACTCTTGTTACATTTTCTCCCATTTCATAGTTTTTTAATAGTAAACATATAAATATAGCATAGATAATTTTTTATCTTGATTCTTTCTGTTGATATTAAAAACAATAGCCTTTCACTTAGAATGTAAAGTTGTATAGCCATAATTTTTATATTGCGTAACTTTCATAGTTGTAGCCATTGTGTGGCTGTACCAAAATATAGGCTGTCCCAAAAGTCTCCATGCAAGAAGAAAAATTTTGTAAAATTTTGTTATGAATAAATAAAGGTACATTTAGCTACAGTTTCCCGTTTTCCCTATGTATGGTGACTTTTGGGACACCCGGTACGGTCACGCTTTCCTTAGTGCTGAATAATAAGATTGCTTCTCACTTTTCATTATTTATAAATAATGCTGCAAATACATAAAGATTTTTCTACCTTAAGGATTATTTCTTTAGGATCGATGCTTAGAAGTAGACTAGCTGAGCTGAAATTCATGAATATTTTTAAGAATTGAATACATATTGCCGTAATTCTCCCTAAGAATGTGCATATCTCTCCTCAAGCAATGCTCGATCCTGTCTATCGCGCCGATTCT
Source organism: Avahi laniger (assembly GCA_963575035.1). Lineage (NCBI taxonomy): Eukaryota > Metazoa > Chordata > Mammalia > Primates > Indriidae > Avahi > Avahi laniger. The sequence goes on from CAUYSK010076418.1 coordinate 6,532, forward strand.
CTCAAGCACTGGGTACTACCACTTTCAAATCTTTGTAAGTTTGATAAACAGAAAATATTTCTGCGTATTTTTTTATTTATTTTTAATTGGAGTGGGCACTTTTTTTCACTTTCTACGTACATGTGCTACTTTCAAATTTTCTAGGCGCACTACTTGTCAATTCGTTTTCTAGAGTCGATTTATGTAAATTTATGGAGGGACGAGGAGATAGACAGTGATAGGAGCGATGGTTTGTTACGTGGTTGGTTTCGTGTAATTAAGCCGCCTAAATATTAGCAGCACCTAAGCACGGAAGTAAAGGTTATTAGGTTTTCTGCCTATGTGTTTTCCTCTCTGTGCTCCCATGGCGTCATGGTCACAATGTGCTGAAACTTTTATCGCATCATTTGCTCTGTAAACCGGACTCCGGGCCTCCTCCTTGAGGGCACAGACAGGTCAGATTGAGCCCCGTACCTAGCAGATACTCTGCGAAGTGTTTGCTCAAGACACAGGCTCCAACATCAAGTGCATACCATGTTCTCCTTCACGACATTTATGTCCCCCAGTTGTTAAGCAACTACCTCTCAGTTATTAAGAAATCCACCCTTCTGCACACCCGGCTTTGCCACGCGGGGCTGGGACTCTGCCAATGGGGACAGGCTGCAAGTCTGGGGTCGGGGGAAAGGAGTCCAGTTCTCTCTGTCTGCTTCCTGCTCTGGGAGCATCACCCCAGCACTATTTTCTGCACCTTGAGGGCAGCTGCTCTGTCTTGCAGCAGCGGCTGAGCCCGGCTGGCAGCTTTTCCAACACGTGGAGAACCAGACTCATGTCCCAGCCCATCCCCGGGGACCCCGGCACCACCCGGGCCAGCAGCCTCTCTCAGGCCATTTGGGCTACTGTAACAAACCAACATCAACTGGGCGGTTTATAAACAGCAGAAATCTGTCTCTCGTGCTTCTGGAGGCTGTGAAGTCCAAGGTCAAGGTGCCCGCAGATTCGAGACCTGGCCTGGTGGCTCAGAGACAGCCACCTTTTCACAGTTAGCCTCACTTGATGGCAGAAAGGAGCCAGGAGCTCTCCGGAGTCTCTTTTATAAGGGCGCTAATCCCATTCATGAGGGCTCTGCCCTCGTGACCCAATCACCTCCCAAAGTCCCCACCCCCAAAGACCTCTACACTGGGGACTAGTTTTCAACATCGGAATTTGAAGGGACACAAACATTCTGTCTGGGACAAGGCTCCTCCTCCGAGCTCAGGGACAACAGAACTGGCCAAGCAGGCTGGGTCCTCCGCACACGTCTGAGTTCCAGCTCCACGGGCTGTTTTCTAGCACTCTAAATTTTCATAATTCCTCCTCCCCTCTTCTCTCACGCCTACCTGATTCTTGCAATTGCTACCTCCAGGATGTCTTAGAATTCTCTTTTGACTGTTTAGGTTTCCTAGTTAACAACTGTCTATCTAGTGAACATTTTTATATCAAATTCTCTCAAATCCCTTGGTCCCTGACTGAGGTGATGTACAAGTTCCCACGTTTTACTGGTCCATGGCAGGACTCATGCACACCAGATGGGTTAATGCATCAGTGTCCCGTGCAAGGCAAATACTGTTTGGTATTATATTTTCAGGAACTCTGGGTCTTAATGGTTCTTAGGGGGAGAGTGGAGAAAAACCACTGATGGGAGCTCTCAGCTGGTTTGCTGTTGCCCTAAACTGACTCAAACTTGCATCAGCAAAGCAAAATCCCTACATGCCTGGGCTTTTTTCCTAAAAAGGTGATTTTAGTAGTCATCTATCCCTGCTTAAGCCTCGTGGGGTATCTCATTCCCCCAACCCGAGTGCCTTGTTAAGGCATCTTTTTCATTAAAATGCAATACTCCTCCACCACACACACACAAAAAAAATCCAATAATCACATTCTCTCCCTCTTGCTACAGTTCCAGTGATGTTTTACCATCCCTTAGAGTTTGACGTCTTGGGCAGCTACTCAGCTAATCCACTCCCTTGATGTAGCTCTGAAGATAAGCATATGAGATATTGTTCTGCATAAAGTAGGAAACTCAATGTTTCATAGTTTTGAGGATGTTATCTGAAAAAGAACTTCTAAAAACAGCAGGCATGCAGAATCATTATAGTTAATACCGAGGGCTAGGCATGGTTCTAAGCAATAAATGTGGATTATCTCATATTTAACGAGGAAGGTACCATTATTATCTCAGCTTTCCATGTAAGAGGTTACAGAATTTGCTCATTTTACTTTAGACCAGGATCTCCCCCCAGGCCACCTGGCTCTGCACCTCTCTGTTATAGACTCATTCTCATCCCAGATCTTAACAGTGAGCAGCTCTGGTCCAATGGCCTCACAATTCTCTGGAGAACAAATCCAATCCAACACTTCCATTTCTTTAATTGTTTTGGCTGAAAACATCCAGAAGTGGCCATTGAGTACTAAATAAGTCTGAAAATGAAATGCTTTTAAGAAACTTTGTTAAGCAACGACATAATAGCAGACTTTTCAACTAGACCCATATAATTTGGCTTTAACCAACTAGCTTGTTGGGGAGTTTGTGACAGATTTTTAAGATACAGTGCCAAATCTTAAAAAGAATGACACACAGTATTAGACAAATAAAAAACAAATAATTGCTCAAGGCAATAACAGAAAATAAGTGCAATAGATTCGATGATGGAGACCTCCCTGAGGGCTGCAGTGCTCAGGGAAGACTTCATGGAGGAACCAAGGCTGGAAGTTACTCATGATCGATGTACAGGAGTTGAACAGGTGGGGCGTCGGTGTTGTTCGACTTGTATCAAGTTGGACTCCAAGTATAGAATTTTATCTGTCTTCAAAAGGACAACAAAAAAATTGAAAATTTAGGCAATAATCTGATACTATCAGAGAGAAGTCTGAAAATCAATTATCTAGGACGACTGCAGAGGATGTTGGCCAGAATTTTTAGGATGGGCCAAGTTATATATTGATTTTCAACTTTCTTCAATTTACTCCCATAGACTGTGTCTCTAAGCAAGGCTAAAATCATACCACCTGAAAAGATATTGTGATCTATACGGTCTGAAGAGTTCGAAAGCAGAGTAGCATGAGGTAGAAGGCACACACACACACACACACACACACACTCACACACACACACACACACTCACACACAGGTCCTGGCCCCATTTGCCCAGAGCTCTATCACCTGGCGTCCCCATCTCTGTCTTACGTAGCAGGAGGCCTGGCCCTGCAGGCTACTTTCTGGGCTTTCCTGTCTTCTGGCTGTTCCGCTGAGGTCGGGGGCACTGGAGAGAGCAGAGGCTGGAGGAGGCAGAGCCAGGGTATTTCTCCCCCTGCCTCAGGCTGCATCCACGTGGCTGAAGCTCCCGCTGGACCGACGCACTGCGGGTCCAGCGTCCACTGAGTAACTGCAGCCCCTCCCTTCGATTTGGGAGGGTAATGTCTCTGCTGCTACTAACCTCTCAGTTGTTAATACCTCACCGTCCCCAGCTGAACTTCTTAGCTCCCTCGTGGCCTGTGTAGCCAAACTAAATGCCCTGTGTTAAAAACACTAAAGTAGTTTCTGAGTTCCTGGCTAAAAAGTGACACAGAGAGAAAGGCTTTTCCCTTTCCTGTTATTTCCTACCACGTGGAAGGAGTTCCATCGTGAAATCATCCTGCCTTTTCCTGGTCCTGTACGCACTTATCCATCTGCAGCGAGGCAAATTCATTGAACTGATGAGCATGGAAGGAGGAGGCAGGCAGAGCCCAGCCTCCCCCGTGCCTTTCTGCTGGAAGTCGGCCCACCTTCGGCCACCGTGCACTGTGCTCTGCACCCAGCCACGTGGCAAAAGGGTCTGGCCCCCAAGGGGACGCTTGTAGATTTCCAGGGTAAGTCCGTCTAATTTTAAATTTCTGGATTAGGAAACCTACTTGCCTACAGAAGCAAGCACATGGTGCCATGTCGGCACTATCAGTAACCAAAGTACCATTTCGATTCCCCCCATGTGTGTCAGTCTTGTTTCTTGTATCTCAGTTGGTCAGAATTCAAACAGGGAAGAGGGTCCCTATCGGAACCTCTCAGAAACCCAACATACATAATATTCATATATATTATATTCTAATTAATCCTATTCCTAAATCATTAGATCAATTAAAAAAGCAGCTAACCCTATAGCTTATGGTGTGCCAGGAATTATTCTAATGCTTTATGTATAGCTCATATAATCTTCAAAAAAATACAATATGTATTATCAAAATTTCTATTTTACAGCCAAGAAAATTGAAGCACAGAGATGTTATATACCTTGTCCAAAGTCACACAGATAAAAAGTGGGAGAATCTATAATCAAACTCCAAAAGTTGGGCTATGAGATAAGTACTATGCTATACTCTGTACATTTAGATTTTTAACAGACGATTCTGCACTTTATCTAATGTGATTTCATTTTCATTCTCAGATATATTATTTTCAAATACCTCTTATAACTCAGCATATAATCTTGATTTTTGCCCACCTCAGCTTTAATGTAGAACTCTACATTATTTCCCTCTCAATCCATTCTCACTAAAGACACTAGTAAGCAATGTAGATCTGAGCAAAGATTTCACGTAAGAGATGAAAAAGGGATTTACAGCAAGAACCCGGCAGCAACCTGCCGTGTTTTGTGCAGTGGATGCATTCCTGGAGACACTCATCATTCTGTCGTTCTACTCTGGCAGCACGAAAGATAATTATCCCACAGAAATAAATGTACATTCATATTATAATATTTTTTAATTTTTTATTATAGGAAAGATTATCAATATTTTATATCATACCATTTCGAATTTGAATAGTTCAACTTTGCATAAAATAAATAAAATATATAAACCTTCCACGTGGCGTTCATAATGGGGACGGAGGGAATATTCTTTTCTATCCTTCCGTCGCAGAGCAAGCTAACTCTTGCCTCCAGGTCCTAGACATTTCAGCACCCATCTGCCCCGACCCACGGAAAAGCTTCCATCTTCTGTTACACACAGCAGTTCAGTTCTATTTCCTCCAGACCGGCTTATCTACAACCACCATGAAGTTCAGCGAACATTTCCCCAGCCACAGGGGCCCACTCTTTTTAGAAAAGGCAAAGAAGTAGATATAAGTAGATAGTTTAATACAGTTTTGTGTTGGAGCCAGTTTGTACCAACTTGCAAAAGCCAATTGCTAAATTTTCAGGAATTTCGCAAGTGGTTCTTAAACACAACCATTATGAAAAATGGAATTACATAAACTTACAAGTCAGCGAATTACATTGAAACAAAGATCATAAATACTCAGAACTGATCACTTCTAGTTATTTTACTATATTTTGCTATTTTCTGTGTTCTTGAAGTTATTTGCATCTATTGTATCTACATGGTGAAAATACTATATAAAATGATTTCCTGTGTATCCCTTCCCAACTCCGTGTTCAATGTTGTATTGGTAGCTTGAAATGGACCACGGTGGGAGAATTTATGCTATGGAAATTGGCAAAGTTTATGAACTAGAGCTTTCTTTTTTCTGGAGATCATTTACTAGTATGCCACTAGATAATTAATAGATGATTGATAGATATAGGTAAGTAGATAGATGCATACTCATATATATTTATACATACATACATACATAGGTAAATAGATCAACGTTGTTTTCCTTACAGAAATACTTCTGTATTTTCTTTAACAAAAACTCCGATAAATTTCAGTAAAAATACTGTATATTATATTTCCCATTGGAATATAAAGCACATGATTTCACACAGGGTATGAAAAGTGGAACTCAAACAATCCACTGAACCTCCTTTCATGCAAACAGAAAACAATAGAGAAAGGGAAAACAACACAAACCATGTAGGATTGGCACAAAAGGCTCTTTGAAGAACTAGAAGGAAAATGCTGACCAGGCACAAGTCCCAGGGAGCGCATTTGTGTGTTCTAAATTATAGGTGGTCAGCATAAACATTCTCCAATACTGGGGTGCTCCTAGAAACCTCCTCTGTAAACAAGAAAAATGATATTTTAAATTGCAGTGGAGGGTGACTAATTTCTACATAAGAGAGCAAGACCAAGCAAATTGAAACTAGAGAATTGGGGTCTGATTTTGTGCTGAAATTTTCTCCGGTGCCAGCCTACGTAGACAAAATAATTTTTTGAAAATGTAATGACACTGTGTACCTAAGCATTTTATTGTAATGCTAACACCAATATACAGCTATACCTGCAGCTTAAGACCCCGAAAATCAAAGGCATTGCTGCTTCATGTTGCATTCCAGCCAGCTCATGTCTGCTACAGGTATGTTTGCAAATGCAAAATACCTTTTTACACAAAGTTTTTAAATGTTACATGTTTTACGATTGTAGTTATAAACATTAAGATAAACATGGGATAGAAGCAATTGAATTCAAATATTTACAATGTTCAAATCAGTGTTCTCATCACTGGAGAGATATAAAGAGTATAACCCGAGGGCCACACATTGCAGACATTCACAGTGACTTTGGGGACTTACAACTGGGTGTAACCTGGAAACCTGCCTAACCAGCTTGGAGTACAAATATAGTCACACTTTTAATAACTCAATTGTCCTGTCCCTGAGTTCTACAGAAGCTCTTTGCCCAGCAAGAATCTGGTGGAGAGAGGTGCTTGCATAGCTCAGGCAGGACTATTTGTAGTTCACAAGACAAAACTGGAGAGTTTGATCAAGGCACTGAGAACCTCAGTTCATAATTTTCATTACTTCTGTTGCTACCACCTGGTATCACTGTTGAAAATGAGTTTCTGCTTTTGGTTGCTAAGTCATCCTTGCTGAGTCAGAGCCTTGCAGACGCTGCAGTGATACTTCATGCTTGGGATGCCAAGGTTTCATCTCCTCTAGTTTGCACTCACAAACCCACCACGCCAGGATGCCAGGTCAGAGTTGGTGGGCAAGTTCTGTCAGAAGCAAGTGGCCCCCACAAATAGGGACAGGGGTCGCGAGTCTGGGTCACTCATCAGACCTTCCTTCCTTCACAGCGAGCTCCCCTTCGGGTCCTTCATAGCGTTTGTGGCCAGGGGGTGAGGGGGAGCACATCAGGACCTTCTCCATCCATCAGAAAAATTATACCATTAAAGCTCAAAAGAATTACACCATTAAAGCTCAAAAGGATGGCATCTCCATATGTCCTCAGGATTTTCCCTGGCGTCTCTGCAAACATAGCTTCCTCTTTCCTGGGGGTTAGTTCTGACTGCTGAGGGCTACTACAGGGGAAAGGCTTTGATATGATCCACACTGTAGGTGCAAACTCACCTTGCAGCTGTATAACTAAGAAGGAATATTAAAGTTGTTCTCCCAGAACTAAAAAAAAAAAAAAAAATCTGCTATAAGGTGATATTCTGTGTCTACAAAGACAGATGGCCACTTCGGTCCCCTTAAAATGCACTGTCTCACCAGACACGCTGCGTCTTAAATAATTCAGGCGGTAATCTGAGCTACGACAAATGTGTACACAAATTCAGTAGGAGGATAGAGCACGGCGCAATTAAGTTTGACTAAACGGATAAGGAGAGCTTTCCAGAGCCAGAGATATCTGATCTGGGACTTAAAGTGTGGATTATGAAAACACAGACAGAAAAGTGATGATGGGCAAAACAGCCCGAGGGAAAAGGCTGTATAAATATTCCAAAGTAAAGGTGAGCCATATACCTGGGTGACAGGCACAGGTTTCACGCGGAGCCAGGAATGGAGCTGAGAAGAGAAAGTCCGATGGAGACCCACTCTGTGTTCAGCTTTGAATATCTTTGTTGAGTGTGAACTCGAACCCAAAGGCAATGGAAGCCACCCACGGACCAGGAGCAGGAGGAGTGATGTGTTTGGACCTGTAATTTGGGGAGATACCTGACGCCTGTGCAAATGGTGGGCAGGTGGGAGGCTAGAGGAGAGAATTGAGACTGCTCTCCACATCCAGGCCCTGGAGTAGAGGCAGCAGCAGCCAAAGGGGGAAAGTGGATTCCAGCAAACCGCAGGACAGACTGGCAGACACTGGGGAACAGCTGCAGAAATGCGGAAGGGAAATGATGCTGAAGTTCGTAGCTAGGGAGCTTGGACGGAAGCTACGCCATTAACCACGCTGGAAACATTAGAGGAGGAGGGTTGTAATGGGGCCGGATTCTTTCCCTGCTGAGTTTGAAGCGCCCGCAGGACATTCGTGCAGCAGCATTTTCTAAATTCACGTTTTAAAAAAGAGAGAACTACTTTCGTTTGTCCCTAGGCTCAAATTGGTAATGACTGTGCTGTAAGGAGGTCTGGACACTCTTTGCCAAAATTTCTCATCACAAACAAATATTCTGCTACGGAAACATTTCTGGCACCCACAGAACAGGATGTTTAAAAATATATGCATTATTTTTGTTTGTGTGTTTACATAATGAATGAGACACTACGAATTGATGCAAAAGAAAACGATTATTTAGTAAATAGCAGGGATTCACAGTTGGCTATTTGGGAAAAAGTTATGGATTTAGAGCCTTACTTCATAGCACACACCAAATTAAGTTAAAGAAAAGATAAAGGGGAAGAAAATGAAGGTGATTACGGATCCAGTCTCTGGGGCTCAGGATGAAAAATATTTTGTACATGTAAAAACAACTTAAAAAAACCCACAAAGTTTATTATTAGAAAATTTGATTACATAAGCATTTTGTATCTCTCTCCTTCAATAAACAGCATTAACTGAGTTAAAAAGACTTTAAAAAGTAGTATCAAAACTTACAAGCAGTGAATCTGACAGAAAAAAGGTGTCTTGCATATTAATGTCTAACATGATTCCTTAAAAAAATCGGCAAGACATAAAACAAAATGGAAAAATCTAGGGACAGACAATAAATAAATACTTATCTTCACTTAGAATAAAGGAAATTTTATATTTTCTAAAACCGTACAAAAGAAATCAATGCTAGTAAGTTTACAATAAACAGGCTATCTCCAACATAGTTGGTAAGAGTGTAAACTTTTAAATGTTTAAAAGAGCAAATTGGCAATATTCATTAAATCTGTTTATCGCAATTCTGTTAACACAACCTAAAGAAGCCATTCAGCCTGTATACAATAATTCATACACTGAGACGTTTAAACACTTATCTTTACATACATTGAAAGATTTTTTTTTATTTCAGCATATTACGGGGGCACAGATGTTTACATTACATATGTTGCTTTTGCCCACTCGAGTTAGAGTTTCAAGCGTGTCCATCCTCCAGACGGTGCGCCCCGTACCCATTAGGTGTGAAAATACCGTCCCCCCTCCCCCCGCACCTGCCCAACACCCAATGAATGTCACTACAATATGTGCACGTAAGTATGGATCAGTTAATACCAATTTGATGGTGAGTACATGCGGTGCTTGTCTTTCCATTCTTGGGATACCTCACTTAGTAGATGCTTTATGTATATTAACTCATTTAATCCTATTTAATCCTCACAATAATCCTATAAGGTAAGGTTTATCTATCGCTTTACTGATAAAACTGAGGCATGAGAGAGTAACTGCCCAAAGTTATTAGACAAAGCTAAAAAGCGATACAGTCAGGATTTAAATGCAGAAATCTACCTTGCAGTCTGTGTGCTTAACCACTAAGCTACATCACTTCTCAAAGTTAAAAAATGAGTTTTGATATTAAAGGCAGGGATTTCAGCTGTCTAGAAAAATACACTTCCGTGGAATATCTCATTCTTCAAGGAATCAGAAAAATGAAACACCCCATTCCTGATTCTACTACCTGTTCTCTAAGTGTCTCTTCCATCAGCATTAAATGCACCCAGCTGAGTCCGCTAGACAAGCCGGTAGCCTGCAAAGTGGATGGCGTTACCTCTGAAATGGTACGAAGAAATAGAGCCAGGAAGAGCTAGTGGGTAATGCAGGTGATGGACTCCCCCAGCTTCTAGTTTTCCCAGTACAAGGGCGTTCCAGGATAACAGAACGAACTATTATCCTCTGGCACCAACAGTATCTCTGCCATGTCTGAGTCGGACGCTCAGGCAGTTGAATGTACTAGGAGGAAATAAGAGAGCAAGCTGGGGGTGGGAGGGGGTGGGACTGCTTTGCTTTGGGTGGCGCTCTGTTCCTGAGCAAACTGCCTGGATACCTGTGTCTCGATGAGAGGACCTCGCTCGACAGCTCTCACTGGGCATTCGTCCGGGCTTCCAAATCTTGTTTGAAGCAAGAGAGTTCGGGTTCCAAGGCCGCAGTAAAAGCAGGCAGTCTTTTGGACAGAAAGCTGCAAGACAGATCAATTTTACCCTTAACTCGTTCAATCTCCAGCTGTTGAATGCCTGCCAAATTCTTCAGGTGTCTTCAAGGTGACCAATCCAAATGACTCACTCACTGCTCCAACAGCCTCCATTGCCAGCATTTCCGAGACACACTGTGTTATGTTAAGAAAAGAGACCTATTTTCTCCCAATGCCAGAGAGCAATCTAAAATGAAATTGAAAGAATGTGAGATTAGCTTTTCCTCTTATTATTTAAGATGAGATATTCATTGGACCAGGTTTTGGCAGAATGGAAATTTCAGTGTGTGTTTTCTCCTCTCATTAGCCCTTGCTGAAAATGGAACCTCAGTTCTCACACACATTCCCAGAACATCTCATCCGATACGTATGAAAAAAGACATTTGAAAGGAAATACTTCCATTTTACTCTATACATTTTTCTACCGTCTAATCTGCGGAGAAAACCCAGAAACAACATTTGTCATAGGTCAGAGTAAGATGTTTCCTTTCACTATCACTGTTCATTTGTGCCAATATTAAGAGATTTTCTACAATGAGGAAATTTTCCCAAGCTTTACATCCAACTTGCCTATAAAGAATCACTAAAAGCAAAAGTACCTTCAGCTTTTGCTAGATGTGTAATATGAAGGCATTAATATTAATTTTTAGGTGTGATAGTATTTTTTGTTAAGTTTATTCAATCTCATGCAGAAACTCAGATTCTCACATAACAGAACGGGAGGTGCATATAAGGTCTACCCCAAAAATTGCCTCAATGTCTTTTGTATCAAAGATATAAGGAAAACTATTGGGCACAAAAAGCTTTCGTAAATGCCATAAATTTAGAAAGAGGCCGGGCGCAGTGGCTCACACCTAAAAACCTAGCCCTCTGGGAGGCCGAGGCAGGTGGATCACTCAAGGTCAAGAGTTTGAGACCAGCCTGAGCAAGAGCGAGACCCCGTCTCTACTAAAAATAGAAAGAAATCATTTGGACAACTAAAAATATATAGAAAAAATTAGCTGGGCATGGTGGCGCATGCCTGTAGTCCCAGCTACTTGGGAGGCTGAGGCAGGAGGATCGCTTGAGCCCAGGAGTTTGAGGTTGCTGTGAGCTAGGCTGATGCCACGGCACTC
>CAUYSK010076420.1:0-11458 GCA_963575035.1 Avahi laniger
AAGGAAAGCAGGGGCAGAAAATTCAGAGGGAAGACGGCTATTGCCCGATGGAAGGGAAATGCAATCCAAACCGATAATGAGAGGAATTTTAACCCAGCTCCATCAGAGTAGCCATTGGGGTCCCCAAGCAATGTGTGATGCAATTCTCCACATTTATGGTTGCACAGGTATCTACACATTAGCCAAACAAACCTCTGAGGGATGTAGAACATGCTGGAAAACTAATAAGCAAGCTCTAGAACAGGCTCCCTCTGGAGGAAGGAAACCTGGGTTATGGCCAATCCAAAGCATTCAAATTGACTACACAGATGCCCAAAATATGCATCTCAAATACCTTCTTGTAATCGTAGATCATCTCACTCATTGTGCAGAAGCGATTCCCCTACCTGGGGCAACTGCTAATAATGTCGTCAAAGTGCTGATTGAACACATTGGGCCCCGATTTGGTCTGTTCAAAAATATAGATTTGGGTAACGGGAGTCACTCTACTGCTAATATCATCAAAGGATTCATGCAGGTTTTACGAATTAAATGGGAATATCATGCCCCTTGGCAGCCTCCTTCCTCAGAAAGGGTAGAAGGAATGAGCCAGACTCTGAAAAATCACCTCACTAAATTGATCCTAGACCTCAGGTTACCTGGGACTAAATGTTTGCCTGTAGCCCTTTTAAGGATCCTAACAGCCCCTCAAAAAGACAAAGGCTTATTCCCCTATGAAATACTTTATGGATTACCCTATCTCAGTTCAAGTACTGAATTCCCACCTCGAAACCAAAGACCAATTTCTTAAGAACTACATATGTGATTTGTCTTCCACTCTGCTTTCCCTCAGGGAGAGGGGACTCCTGGCACAAAGGCCACCTCTTGAGTTTTTGGTGCATCCACATCGACCTGGAGATGACATGCTGGTCAAAGGCTAGAGGGAAGAGAAGCTCATCCAGCCCAGGAGGGACCCATCCTAGTGCTACTGACCACAGAGACAGCAGTTGGCACAGCCGAAAAGGGTTGAATGCAACAAAAACAGGTGAAAAAGGCCATCTTTCCCCACAGAGGGAAGATAGGAGGCCGTACCTGCATCCAGTCCCACCAAAATAACCTTCCAGAAGGTTTAGTTAGCATTATCTTCATTTCTCATTTCCAGCTATCAGCAGGCTTTTTTTTTTTTTTTTTACAATCAATGTTCCCAGTTCCACAGCACCGCAAACCATAACATTGACACCTGTCAGGTCACCACGCCGAAGTCTGAAAAACCAAAGACAGCTGTCTGGAGCTGACAGCTGACCTCTGTCCCTACCCTATGCTGTTTCCTCTACAAACAGGGATAAAGAAGGATAATGGGATGGTGGTCCTTGCAGCACACGGCAACAGGTTTGGTGGACAACCCAGTATCAAGGTTGGGCATCAGCAGGAAGCTATCTTGGATCAACCTTAAAACCTAAAATCCACTTTTCAAAAGTGATTCCCCCATGAAATTGGAAACTACATCACTGCAAGCCTGTAACTATTTCCGTAAATGTCCGCATTTCTGAAGACACAATCTTAAATAGAGCCTCTGGAATGGGAGCAGATATATCAGGTACAGACCCAATTGGACAGTTCTCTTTAAAAATAATGCCTCCTGCCTTAACCGGCACATCCTCGACTCCTTCTATAAAACCTGATAACAGCACTGTACCTGTATCTTTCCCCGATAACCCATCTAAGGTGACCATTGTAGAGGTCAAGAATTTAAGACAAACAGTTGCAATAGAAACTGGGTATGAAGATGAAAACGCCTGGTTAGAATGGATCAAATATTCTGTCCACACCCTAAATAAAAGCGATTGTTATGCCTGTGCTACAAGGAGACCAGAGAACCAGATAGTTCCCTTTCCACTCGGATGTCTGTAGCTCCTACAGGCACGCACTGTACGATAGCAGCTCTCTTCCAGGAGACCAAGGCATGGGGAAATAAATTGTACAAAACCCTGTCGTTGCTCTTCCCTGACATGAGAGGTCTTGCCGGTCAGCCCAGAGGACCGTGAGGCCACCAGCCTCCGATGTCAACTTCACCTCGTGTCTCTCTAGACAGGAGGAGGGGGCGGTGTCTCTTGGAAACACGACAGGGTGCAATGAAAGCCTGGCCGTCAAGAGGCTACAGGATCAGTCTGCTCTCTCCATGCCCCGAGGAGATGTCTGGTGGGATTGTAGACAAACTGAGGTCCTACCAGAAAGCTGGAGTGGCACCTGCGCTTTCGTACAACTGGCCATCCCTTTTACCCTGGCGTTCCATCAGCTCCCAGTTCAGGAGAGGGGACATCAGACAAAAAGAAATAGATGCTCCCAGAGGATCTTTTTATCCCCATATTTTTATTGATGCTATTGGAGTCCCCAAGGGGGACCAAATGAATTCAAAGCTAGAAATCAAATAGCTGCTGGGTTTGAATCTATATTCTTCTGGTGGTCCACTATAAATAAAGATGTAGACTGGATCAACTACCTATAGTATAATCAGCAGAGGTTTGTAAATTATACCAGGGATGCCATCAAAGGCATAGCCAAACAACTGGGACACACCAGTAAAATGATCTGGGAAAATAAAATGGCTTTAGATGTGGTATTAGCAGAAAAAGGTGGAGTGTGTGTCATGACCGGAGGCCAGTGCTGCACTTACAGCCCCAACAGCACAGCTGTGGATGGCGCAGTCACCAAAGCTCTGCAAGGACTTACTACCTCGGCTAACGAGCTGGCTGAAAACTCAGGCGTAGGGGACCCCTTCACTAGCCTCATGGAGCAGTCGTTTGGAAAATAGAAAGGGTCAATGATGTCAGTACTAACTTCCCTAATTATTGTATTTGCTGTCTTAACATTAATGGGATGTTGCATTATCCCTTGTGCTAGGGGACTAATCCAAAGATTAATAGAAACCTCCCTAACTAAACCACCTCTTCCAGCCCCATGTGAAAACAGGTTATTTCTATTAGAAGACGGGGAACACCAAAGTCACCTCCTCCTGAGTTTGAAAAGAGTGAAAGTCTAATATGAGGGCGAAATTGTAGGGGGAGATCACCTTGGGTTGATCTTTTTTGCCAAAGTGTCAGGAAGTAACACACTTCTGCACACCTTACTGTGCCTGACTTCAAATATTTACTACACTAAGAGCCCCCTACTCTCTCTACCTTTGTGTCTTAGCAACACCCCTTAGCCAGTCGGGCGAGAACAAGATCGTATGGTCGAAATCGGGCTAATGGGATGGGACACAGCCATAGGTCTGCTTTAGGGATAAAAGATGAGAAACCCCCCCACCCCCCGCCGTAGTGCGCTGGCTGCTCTGACTGCCGCCGGGCGCCCTTCTGATCAGAAGTGAAGCTGTTGCCTTGCCGAGACAACTTGCAGGGTCTGACCACTTTCTTAAGGACACCGGGCATCATTTCTAACACTTTCCAGTAGGGTTATGTGGAGTTCCAGGGATGTGGTGAGTGTTCTACTCCTGCAAAGTGATCTGACAGGCAACTGCGGTGTGACAGGGCCATTATCAGTCTTTATGGTAGGAGGAAGCCCTAGATAAGGACAGAGTTTAACACACGAGTGATGGCGGGGGAGACGTGCTCACCCGATGACGATGACGGAGTGGCAGGGATCATTCCTTTGTGTGAAGTTACATGTAGTATTGAAGGTGCCCGAAGGCACGGAAAGGAGTGACGTCCATTTGCCAGAGTGAGTTAGGCCCAAAGGTTAACCCCAGGTGACAAAGGCACACCTTGTCCAGCCTGACAAGCTGAGCAGGCGCGTGTCATGTGACCAGCTTGTTTCTGGGTGATGGGAAACTGTTTAGGGAGCGTGGGAGTGCTTTGGTAAAAGAACTGGTGGGACGTTGCAGCATTTTTAAAGGCATTAGTGGAAGATACAGGGTGGGAAACGAGACGATCAACAGCATTATTTCCTTCTGTCAGAGGCCCAGGCAAAGGGGTACGAGCACGGATATGAGAAATAAGGATGGTGTCACCGGATTTCTGATAAGCTCTGTAGAACAAGGAATTGTGGAAGTTCGATTAGGTATGTCCTTAATGATAGCGTCTTCGATATAGAGAACAGAATAGAATACACAATGGGAGTCAGTGATGATGTTTAGGGGTTCTAATGGGAATGTTCTTAAAGCTAATATAAGCGCCCCTAATTCTGCTTGTTGAGTGGAGGGAAAACTGGAGGTGGATAAATATTTCCCGTCACCGTCTTTCCAGGCCATTCCTGCTTTAGATGATCATCCTGAGCCATCAGTGAACACTGTCTGGGAAGTCGGAGGAGGTGTAGGGGAGAGCACTGCGAGCGGTTGTACAGGAAGTGAGGGGACAGTGGGGAGAAGCTTGTCAGAGGGGTGATGGAAGGAAAGAACCTACACAACATGCAAGGGCTGATTGCCAAAGTAAGGAATTATGTAAAGTTGCTTCGAAGCAGCTTTTAGGATTAGGGAGAGATACAGTGTGTGGATCTAATCCAAGCAATCGTTGTGTATGACAACGTCCCTTAATAATCAAAGGGGCAAAGAGATCTAGAAGGGGAGGAAAGGTTTCAGAGGGAGTGTGAGGTAGGAATAACCATTGCGAAGGGTGATGTGAGGTGTTCATTGGCCTATAAGAGCAGTTGGAGATAGGGGGTGTTGAAGATAAATAAAAGAATGGGTTTGTCTGTTGACAGTGATTAAGGGCTTTGTTGATAGCGAGGAATTTCTGTAATGCCAGAGATGTTAGAGGATGAGGAGAAGTTGGATCTGGATCACCCTTTAATGTATGAGTGAGATGATGCATTTGTTGGTTAGTAATTCCTAAAGTGGGACGTATCCAATTCATATGTCCCAAATGTTGTTGTAATGAATGTAGCGTCAGGGCAGAAGGCAAGGAGACTGCTATTTGTTGGGGTCGCAGTGAATGTGAAAAAAGTAGATAACCAAGACAGCACCGGAGTTGGGTAGGTTGTCCTTTGTCTGCCCATGGACGGCAGTGTGTTTGTACACGGGCAAACAGTGATAATGCTGCTCAAGTAGGAGCTGCCAATACGTCACCCATATAGTGGTAGATGATAGCAGATAGGAACTGGTGCCGAGAAGGGAGTCGGGCTTGATGGACACAATATGGACAAATAGTGGGACTATTCAACATTCCTTGCGGAAGGACTTCCCAGTGATACCTGTTGACCGGATAGGCATTATCATAAGTGGGAACAGAAAATGCAAATTTTTCCCGGTCTTGTTTCGCTAGAGGAATTGTGAAAAAAACCACCTTTTAAATCAATTACAATCAAAGGCCAATCTCTTGGAATTAACGACAGTGGGGGAAGACCGGGTTGCAGAGGTCCCATCAGGACTATAGTAGCATTATGAGCTCTTAGGTCCCGTAGTAAACGCCACTTGTTGTTCTTTTTAGTACCACGAATACAGAAATGTTCCATGGGTTCAGGGAAGGTTCTATGTGTCGCGCTTTAAGTTGGTCCTGGACAAGAGATTTTAAATGTTTTAATTTATCTGCTTAATGTGCCTCTGCTCTAGCCAGATGGGCGAATTAGTCCCGTGTAAAGGTGTGGGTTGTACTGGGTGCACCTGAGCAGTGGGGCCCTGATGAAAAGGCCGCGTAGTTAGAAGATTCCATTGTTCTAGCAAATCTCATCCCCATAAAGATTGACCCTCTCTTAGGCAATGCTAGAAAGTGGAAGGTTTACCGGGGGAGGAAGGGAGGAAGGGAGGAAGGGAGGAGGAGGAGGAGGAGGAGGAGGAGGAGGAGGAAGCTGCTCCTCCTGTTGAGCCACAGCAGATGATGGTGGAGAGAGCAGCTCAGGATTCAGAGAATTTTAGGGCAGGGGACGCCGGCTCCTCCGGAGGAGCAGACAGGCAGCAGAGGAGCAGGTTCCGGGATTAGAACCCGCAGGAACACGTAAGGGAGTCAGCGCCGTTCACACCCAGCTCCACATAGACAACACGGCAAGGGGAATGGGAGCACCCTGCCTAAGATTCTTCTTAAAAAACTTCCCGACTTGCTCCCAGAGCTCTAAATCTGACGTGCCCTCACCCGGGAACCGGGGCAAGGCTGCCTTACTGCGCAAAGAGCTGCCGTGAGGGTTTTGGTTCCACAGAACACGGAGCAGCTTTCAAGAGTCGCTGATCTTTCCTCAGCCCCCCATATCAGAAACCCCCCCTGAAACCACAGCGTCCGTCCCCTTCCCAGAGCAGCGGGTGGGACGCTCCCTTACCCAGTGGTTCCCCTCGTAGTCTGGACGACGAAAACGCTCCCTGGACGCTCGGATTCCTGAATCACCTCGGGGTCACCACTTGTTGCGGCTGCTTTTCGCTCCGGAGCTCGGTAGCAAAGGAAGGAACGAATGATTACTCGAAACACACAGAGTGTAGACAGAAGGGGAGAGACCAAATCTGAAGGAGAAAACAGCCTCCCCAGCTAAGTTCCTCCCCGTACTTATTTCCAAGGACAGGTGCAAAGGGTCAGAGCCGCTTGCTGATTCCCTTAACAACTTCCACACAGGTCAGCTGTGTTCAGCTGGCTTTGCACGCAGCAATCAAGCGGATTCGGGCAGGCGCTTTCACCTGTCCCTCACTCACCTGCTCACGTTCTTTCCATCCATCCATCTTTCTTCTGGATCCAGCCCCTGTCCCCTGGACCTCTGTCCCCTGGTCCTCTGACCCCTGGTGTCTAGACCTCTGTCCCCTGGACCCCTGTCCTCTGGTCTCCTGTCCCCCAGTTCCCTGGTCCCTTCCTTGGCCTCAGCCCACTCACCTCACCCTGCAGACCTGTGGGGCCGCCCACCTCTAGCTCATCATTCGTGAATCGCTGCAGTGGCCCCGATTCTCTGCTCCTGTCCACTGCTCATCCATTTGGGAAACTTTGCATATCCCTGCCCCACCCACATTATTTTGAAACAAATTCCAAACATCATAGTATTTCACAAAATGATTTTTACACTATTCTTTGATTATGATATACCCACATCGCATATAATTAACCATTGTATTTATTTCATTTTTAAAAACTGACAGATAATAATTGTACGTATTCATGGGGTAGATAGTGACATTTCAGTACATATAATGTGTGGTGATCAGATCAGGGTAATTAGCATATCCATCATCTCAAACACTGATCATCTCTTCGTGCTGGGAACAAACAATATCCTCATTCTCTTTGAAACTATATAATATACAATTGTTCACCGTGGTGATCCCACAGTGAGTAGTGCAGAACTCTGGAACTTACTCCTCCTTTCTAGCCGTAATTTTATATCCTTTAATAAATAATCATTTTAAAGTGAACAATTCAGTAACAGTACATTCACAAAACTGTGCAACTCCGTCTAGTTCCAAAACATTTTCACCACCCCAAAGTAAAGCCCCTGCCTAGTTAGCAGTTGCTCCTCATTCTGCCTCCTCCTCTGCCCTGGCAGCCACCAATCTCCTTTCTGCCTCAAAGGATGGGCCAGTTCCAGATAGTTCTGAAAATGAAATCATGCAACCCTTGACCTCTTATGTCCGGCTACATTCACTCAGCATAACGTTTTCAAGGTTCCTCCACGTTGTGGCAAGTATCAGAGCTTCACTTCCTTTTATGGACAAGTATTACCAATATTCCATCGTATGGATCCATCTGGATGTCGGTGTAGGTGGGAAGTAAGACGGGAGCAGAGGATGTGTGGAATGGCCATGTGAGCAAGGAACAGGAGGGTGAGTAAAAGATCACAATGTAACAATGGCAAGATAAGGGTAACCACAGGTATTGCAGAACGTTAGCAAAAGAAAAGTGAGAGGAACAGAGAAAATAGGAAAGCCAGTCGTGTAACAAACGGGAGCTGAGTGGGAGAACGTGCCGGAACGATAACAAGATAAGGGTTGCTGCAAGTGCCCCGAGAAACATAACACAGCACAGATTACACGTGACCGTCCCCCCAAACCAGTGGGCTTTGGACAGGACACATCCTTGCCTGACAGGAGGAAGTGGACAGCATCCCCACTGGTCAAGGAAAAGGGAGAAGAGACGGTGTCAGGAAGGAGGAGAGGCCGCATGGGACAGACAAGGGGAGAAGAGAAGCCCACAGAGATCCCCGTACCACAGTCTGCTGGGCGTGAGCCTGCTCTGAACCCCTTTGGGAGTGAACTTTCGCTCCAATAAACTTTGCTGCTTCGAGACCATCTCTTGCTTTCATTCTTTGATTGGGAGAAGACAAGGACGGAGTTCAGCAGTGGCGTCAGTGGCGTCAGTGCCCAAGGCTGACCCAAGGGGGGATTGTCAAATTAAATCTGGACTGAAGCTGCCTCGGTGATGAACTGCAACCTTAGTCCTTAAACCAACTGAGGGCCTAATGTCGGAGTTTTTTTTTTTTTTTTTTTTTTTTGAGACAGAGGGTCCCGCGTTTGCCTGGAGCGAGTGCCGTGGCGTCAGCCTAGCTCACAGCAACCTCAAACTCCTGGACTCAAGCAATCCTACTGTCTCAGCCTCCCAAGTAGCTGGGACTACAGGCATGTGCCACCATGCCCGGCTAATTTTTTCTATATTTATTTTTAGCTGTCCAATTAATTTCTTTCTATTTTTGGTAGAGATGGGGTCTCGCTCTTGCTCAGGCTGGTCTCGAACTCCTGAGCTCAGAACGATCCGCCCACCTCGGCCTCCCAGAGTGCTAGGATTACAGGCGTGAGCTACCGCGCCCGGCCGTAGGCTTGCACTTTTTATACTTCTCTCCTATTGGAGCAGTGAGCACATGACAGGTGTTCAAAGAACATCTGTTACATGATTGGGAAGTGAGTCCTTTTTTGAAGTGGTATCAGTGGGGCCATTTCTGATGACCAGCCACCAATCCTCTGGTATCATGTGGCTGCTCACACTTAGGCTACTCTGTGCTAAGCACTGGGGTAGCGGCAGCGGTTAAGAGTAATGGAAATTACAGGTCTTCTCTGTAACAGTCAATGCAAAGTGGAGAAGCCAGACTGGCTCTCCAGAAAGAGCATCAAACACTAAGGAAAAGCGCAAGAGGCAGAGAGAGCCAAGGGAAGTCGATGGAGACGGAGACTAGGGCTTTTTTTTTTTTTTTTGTGAGACCGGGTATCTCACTCTATTGCCTGGGCTAGAGTGAAGTGGCATTTTTTTTTAAAGAGATGAGGAATCTTGCTTTGTCATCCAGGCAGGAGTACAGTTGCATCATCATAGCTTACTGCAGCCTTCAACTCCTGGGCTCCAGCAATCCTCTTGCCTCAGCCACCTAAGTAGATGAAACTACAGGCACACGCCACTATGCCCAGCTAATTTTTTTTTTTTTTGGTAGAGATGAGGTCTTGCTTTATTGCCCAGACTGGTCTCAAACTCCTGGTCCTAAGCGATCCTCCCACCTCAGCCTCCCAAGTAGCTGGGATTACAGGCGTGAGCCCCTGCACCCATCTGAAAGTGTCTGTCTTGCATCCAGGGCCTGGCACTAGAAGGCACTCAATAAATGTGCTGAACCAACCTCCACCTGGATTGGAAGGGTGTTCAGAGAAAAAGATGCTCCTGTAAACTGGCAGTACAGGCCAAGGCTGCAAATAACTATTTAAATCACAAGTGCATATATCCTTTCACCCAGCAATTCCACTTCTAGGGATTTACCCCCCACAGATGAATTGTATTTGCACATGGGCCAAATGACAAATATACAGGGTGTTCACTGAGTATCACTATTATAATTGCAAAAGACTAGAAAAAAACAAGCATCTACCAATGGAAACTGGTTAAATAAAGAATAGTGTCCTGTGTAGAATCCTGTGCAGCTATTAAAAAGAATGAGAAAGCTCATTATAGACTCATATGGAATGAACTCAAGAGATACCATTAAGTGAGAAAGGTTGTGCGCATATACAGCATACAACCATTTATGTAAAAAGAGGGGGAAACATATATGTGTTTGCTTGTATCTACAGAGTCTATTCTCCAGGAATGGAACTGGGTGGCAGGAAGACAGGGATGAGAGGGAGACATTTGTTCCTTTTGAATTTTGAACCACATGAATATATTACCTATTCCAAGAAAATAAATGAAAAAATTAAAAGGGGGGATGTGCACGTAAGAAAAAAGAGAGAGAGAGAGAGAGAAAGACATCTTCCCACAAGAAGCAGTTGGGACTCCCTAGAAAGAGGCTCTTTGGCTAGTCATTATACCATCAGAGGAAAATGACAACTCTGGTATTTGCATCCGATGACAACAAAATAACACCATTACTGTGTAACCAGCTGCACTAGAATTGCTACCATCTCTGACCCCTTGTCCTTGGATGCTGTTAAGCTGGGAGAGGACCAGGATCCAATGATGAGGCTCCTTTATCCTCTGGGCTAAGTCTGTCCAGGTAGAATAATAGGCAAAGAAGGTTCTGGTTAAAATAAAAATTATCCCATGGTGGCCCTGGAAGAAAAAAGAGAAGAGAGGGAACCTAATCCTAGAGGAAGCAGGGGTAGTCAGTCTCTAGGGGAAGGGCTGGAAATTAGGTCTGAAAACCCCCTGCTCCACCGTTCTTCCTCCAAGTCCTCTACCATTCACTCTCCTGTTTTCCTTATGATTTATCTTCTTCCTACGAGCTAAGACCACTCTATTAGGAACTCCTAAAAGTAGATGGAGACTAAACTGGCTTGGAAGAAATATAAATGGCTAATAAAACTAAGAAAAGATGCTCTATTTCTGGCCAGGGGCGGTGGCTCACGCCTGTAATCCTAGCACTCCGGGAGGCCGAGGCGGGCGGATTGTTTGAGCTCAGGAGTTCAAGACCAGCCTGAGCAAGAGCGAGACCCCATCTCTACTAAAAAAAAAAATAAAAAGAAATTATCTGGACAACTAAAAATATATAGAAAAAATTAGCCGGGTATGGTGGCTCATGCCTGTAGTCCCGGCTACTCGGGAGGCTGAGGCAGTAGGCTCGCTTGAGCCCAGGAGTTTGAGGTTGCTGTGAACTAGGCTAATGCCACGGCACTCATTCCAGCCAGGGCAAAAGAGTGAGACTTTGACTCAAAAAAAAAAAAAAAAAAAGAAAAGAAAAGATGCTCTACTTCACAAGCAACCTTGTAAATAATCCTTGGATATTTTGAACTTTTTATACGAGAATATTTAAACATTACAAAAGTAGACATAATGATACTCAGCAACCATCCTTTTCTCGGGGTAGCGCTACTGTCCAGTGAATGAGCAGTGAGGGCAGTCCTGCTAATGCCTACACAACACATCCTCATCAACTACAGTGTTGCTTTACTTTGGTGCAATTTTTTTTTTTTTGAGACAGAGTCTCACTCTCTTGCCTGGGGCGAGTGCCATGGCGTCAGCCTAGCTCACGGCAACCTCAAACTCCTGGGCTCAGGCAATCCTACTGTCTCAGCCTCCCAAGTAGCTGGGACTACAGGCATGAGCCACCATGCCCGGCTAATTTTTTTTTCTAGATATATTTTTAGCTGTCCAATTAATTTCTTTCTATTTTT
>CAUYSK010076421.1:0-11419 GCA_963575035.1 Avahi laniger
TGTATTGATTTTGTATCCTGAAACTTTACTGAATTCATTTATAAGTTTCAGTAGCCTCTTGGTTGAATCCTTGGGGTTCTCTAGATATAGTATCATATCATCAGCAAATAGTGAGAGTTTGATCTCTTCCAAAAAGACCCAAAACAACAAATGTTGGCGTGGATGCGGAGAGGTAGGAACACTCATACACTGCTGGTGGGACTGCAAATTAGTGCAACCTCTGTGGAAAGCAATATGGAGATACCCCAATGAGATACAAGTAGAATTACCATTTGACCCAGCAATCCCATTACTGGACATCTACCCAAAAGAACAAAAGTCTCTCTATGAAAAAGACACCTGCACACGAATGTTCATAGCAGCACAATTCACAATTGCAAAGATGTGGAAACAACCCAAGTGTCCATCAATACATGAGTGGATTAATAAACTGTGGTATATGTATACCATGGAGTACTATTCAACTTTAAGAAACAATGGTGCTGTAGCACCTCTTATATACTCCTGGATAGAGCTGGAACACATTCTACTAAGTGAGGTATCCCAAGAATGAAAAGACAAGCACCACATGTACTCACCATCGAATTGGTATTAACTGATCAACACATAAGTACACATATAAGAATAACATCTATTGGATGTTGGACGGTGGGGAGAGGGGAGAGGGAGGAGGGGATGGGTATATGCATGCACAAAGATTGCAATGCGCACCACCCGAGGGATGGACATATTTGAAGCTCGGACTTAGGGCGGAGGGCGGCAAGGGCAACATACGTAACCTAAACATCTGTACCCCTATAATATGCTGAAATAAAAAAAAAAATCCCCAAACAACAAATGCTGGCAAGGATGTGGAGAGACAGGAACACTCTTACACTGCTGTTGGGACTGCAAATTAGTGCAACCTCTGGGGAAAAGAATTTGGAGATACCTCAAAGAATTAAAAATAGAAATACCATTCGATTCAGCAATAGCACTATTAGGCATCTACCAAAAAGAGCACAAAACATTCTATGATAAAGACATCTGCACCCGAATGTTTATGGCAGCACAATTCACTATTGCAAAGATGTAGAAACAACCCAAATGCCCATCAATTCATGAGTGGATTATTAAAATTTGGTGCATGTATACAACACAATATTACTAAATCATAAAAAACGACAGTGATCTAGCACCTCTTATATTTTCTTGGAATGAACTTAAATTAACTCCATTATCCAAAGTGAGATATCACAAGATCGGAAGAATGGGCTCCACTTGTACTCGCCATCAGATTTGTACTAACTGATGAACACTAGGGTGCTCACAAGGCAGTAATATTCTCCAGGGATTAGGGGGATGGGGGGATAAACCCACAACTAAAGGACACAGGGAGCATTGCAGGGAGGAAGGACATGCCTCTAACCCTCACTTGGGTGAGGCAAAGACACAAAATGCAACCATAATGTTTGTACCCTCATAATACACTGAAATAAAAAAAAATAAGAACAAAAATAAGAAACAGAATTACATTTTGTTTTCTCATTATAGCACACTGTATACTTCATTGTTCTTGTACTGTCCTCAAATTAGAATTTGAGTTGACTACCCTTTGGGGAATTAGGAAAAACAAGATATACTTTTTTAAACATTATTTGTATATTCTGATAACTTGCTTTTCTCACTTAATATAACCGATAATGTTCTTATACACGATGAATTTTAATGATTCCATATTGTGCTACTATTTGGAATTACATTGATCTGTTTAAAAATTTCCAGGAATTTGTTTCTTTAATTTTTTATTATGAAAATTCTGCTTTATTTAAAAAATAAATATATTACAAAATAATAAAAAAAAAGAAAAGTGAAGCATAAAATATCGTGTCAATGGGAACATATCACAGTGTGTCACTTTCTGACTCGAAGACTGGAACAGGAATGTTCTAAGCACATGTTGTGAGTCATCCTCTAATCTCAATATTTAGCTAAATATTTATTTATCCATATTTATCCATAAATAAATATTTATCAATAAATAAATATCTCTGGCATCTAATCTTATGATCTTTTTCTGGATACTTAAACATTCTCAGCTTCAAAATGGACTCAATTCTACCCATTTTTCAGTTATTCATTCACTAACATATTTTTCAGGCCAGGACTCTTTCTAGGAATTAGGGGATCCAACAGGAGACAAAAGAGACAAATTCTTTCTCTTATGAGTTTTAACAAGTGGTGTAATGTGCGTGTGTGTGTGTGTGTGTGTGTGTGTGTGTGTGTGTTGGGAGAGTGGTTAGGTAAGTTGAGGCGTTCAAAATATCTAGAATATAGGTATTTGATAACAATAGCTATTATTACTACTATGCACCAAGAATTTTACATACATTATTTCTTATAGTCTATATTTTAAATAAGAGAAAATTGCTTTGGCAAGAAATTGATTTGGTAAGAATTAAATGATATCCAAGAACTTTTAAATGATACAACCTGGATTAAATATTCACTTCTAAGAAATATTGTTCACCTTCCCTTTTTCTTGGCATTGCCTTTTATGACACACCATACCATCAGACTACACCATTTGTAGATATTTTGGGAATTACAATCCAACATGTACCAAATATGAATTTTTGTAATAATGAACTAAATGAACATATGCCTCTGTTTTGGCAAAGGCCATGCATAATTGTTTCATTCTATACCTTGCCTCTATCAGGGTGCCAAAACTCAAAATTATTTGATCAATGAATGAATTAATATGCTAGGTTACATGGGAGTCCTTTTGCCTTACTGTTTATTTTTTATTATCCAAGGAGTATTACTGTCAATCCACATCTCCTTTGCTGAGTTAGTCTTTTATTTAATAGAAGACAGAGTTTAAGCTTTGGCACAAATGAGATCTTTATTGCACAAGTCTTATGAAAGACATGTTTTACTGCAATAAGCTCAATTGATACATTTTCAGCAGAGATGGGAGAAGACTTCAGTCTGGCAGTAGTTCAGTGGGCAGGGCTTACAAGACTCCTTTGTCTCCTCAAGGGAGATTGTGCTCCAACGGTTAATGGTATTCAGCCTTGTCTAGAGGAGGAGTCTCCAAGCAGGGGCTTCCAAAATTTCTTTTAACAAAACCACATCATTCTGAAACTTCTTACATAACTGCAAAATGTACTTCCAGTTTCTCTGATTACCTAACTCCAAGTATAATTTGTTTTTTGGCACCAGCACTTTCTTGCTACTTTGTCCGTGGGTCAAGTGACAATGACATTCCCCATGCATTGGAGGCATGAAAGTATGACCAGTCTGTATGCGTGTGCCGTCAGCAAATTTTCTTCCGTTATGCAAAGTCCAACATCCTGGAAAAGGCTTCTAACACAGCAACCTCTACTTTGTTTACTGCTCAGATAATCCCTATTATCGTCAATTGCCTAATTGACAGCCTGATGAAGGACAGGCAAAATCACGTGTTCAAATAGAAACCATGTATTAAGTTCATACTGTTGGGTCTGTGGTCTTTTCCCGGTTCTTGGTGGGCTCTTAGCCGAAGAGCCCTTAGCAAGGCAAACAGGAGGCGAAGTTTATTGAGCAAAGCAGGAGGCAAGCAAGATATGGTTGCCGCAGACAGCAAACAAGCCCCTGTTGCTATAGGAGGCCCGACTGTTACCTAAAGTTTTCATTTTATATTGTCTGAGTTGGGTTCTCCCTGGCAGGCCTGGTTTATGCATCACCTTGATAGACAGCTGTTAGTTACATACCCTGAGTCTTACCACACATGCGGATTTCCAGTGAGTCTCTCTGAAAGCCCACTGGGGGTGGGGGCGGGGGCAAAATAGAAATGCAGATTTATGCTAATGACATGATAATTGGCCGAAGGTTACTTGCGGTCATCTTCCAGACCCTATGGCACCTGTGCTGCTTGGCTTTCTAGGAATTTCTTCTTCCGGGAATCCCAGACGCTTTTGTGGTTAGCGTGCTGAGTTCCGATGGAGATGGGCAGTACCCTCCTCCTCCCTCTGTGGAGGTTATCTGAAGAGGGGCACATGTCTCCGTCTCTGGGAGAGCGGGAGGCCCCTGACTATCTACCTGACAATACCATGTGCAAAATGCTTTGTGAGGCACTTATTACATAGATGCGAGTTAAGGCACAAATACTTGAAAGGTTAAAAAAAATTGGATCCAATACTGTATGCGCTATGAGGCAGGAACTTGTTCTTATTCTCTTTTGTTTGTAGGCGTCCTTAGTAGCTCTTAGAATATGGCACATGGTAGAGTTTTGATATATTTTTATGAAATGAATAAAGATATTTATTAGAACCTACCATTAGAACTCAAATTTGTGAATTTCAAATGAATGCTAATGATCAATTTTCTAGTTTAGGTGAAAGTGATAAATTTATGCCTAGAAAAAACTTAAACATAGTACCATCTCTCTCTTTTTCTCTATCATCTCTCTACCCATTTATCTATCTATCTTTGAAGCTTGTAAAGTGTTTCATATTTTTCATTTCATTTTGATCCTATTAACATTCCCAAGAGACAGGTGGCAGGGCAGGTATTATTACTCATTCTATAGATTAAATGACATCAGGAGTTCAATGTAACTTTTCCAAATGCCATAGCTGGTGCATGGCAAGTTGGAACTCAGACTCAGTTCTTGTCATTCCCGGCCTAGGATTCCTTCCAGCATACTACAGTGTCACCATGAACTTTCCCATTAGCAGTTGTATTTCACTAAAATTGGTGTAGATGGTATCTAGATGCAAGTTGCCTTTATTGCTATTCTAGAATCTGGAGGAACATACTTGTAACCATGACCAGTCTTTTGGGTGGTATCTCTAAACACTGAATGTTTATGCCTCCAAAAGAAAAACAGTGCTTATCAATGACAATAATTTAACAATCCAAATGGGTCTTGTCTTTCTGAATGCTATTGCGGAGTGTACGTGGAATCAGTGATTAAGGAACTAGGTAGGAGTTGAAAGGAAGAACATGGATAAGAATGCAAAAACAAGAGAGCATACAAATTATACAGCCATTCATTCACAAGTGATTCCTGGGCAGTGATTGCATAAGCTACACAGAGAGATATGAAGTCTTCCCTAGTTATCTCGTGGACAAAAGTTGTCTCTTAAGTGCATTTTAGTGCATATGGCAGAACACATAACTGGCAAGAGTGCTTTCAAAATAAAAGGCTTCCTTTTAGGGGACTGAAGCAGATTTTATAGGTGATAATCTGCCTGTGCCCAGGGCCAGATGTATGACTCTGCAACAAGAAGTTGATGTTTAACCTCTGCTTGGCCTCAGAAGACATTTGGTGGTAGGAGCCAAGCAATTTCAGATATTTCAACATAATGTACCTTCAAGCCTCAAGGCTGCCTTGCTGTGTCTCTTGAATATCATCTCTTTTGTGCGAAATCAAGCCCCTAACAGTCTGGCAATTTGTTTTTAAAAAGCGTACTAATAGAACTCTGATGTTCCTTTCATAGGGATAAGGTTGCTCCCCTGCCAGCTGCCCAGGTGGGACTGAGAGTGTTATGTATGCTGTCAGCTCAGACCAGCCTCAGAATTATTGTCCTTATTATAGTGTGATGTTTGCTGGTTGTTCCTGTTCATGTGACAAAGCCAAAAGGATATAAGCCAAATTCACGTATGTATGGCTTGGTCCTGCAAACCTGGAATTTGCAACAATAAAGATAATGATTTGAAGGTGATGATAGGCACCTTTTTATTTTTATTTGACTCAAAGATCAGCTCAAGCAAAAGGAGTGGGACCCTCTAAAATGTCTACCTTTTTCTCTTAGTTTTTGTCCCATATTTCTATTCAAACAATCTCAAACGAGAATTTTCAAAGCAATTTACTTTTTCTGGTTTCAAAGGTATACCCCAGCCTTCTTGACATGATTACTCTGGAACCTCTAAAAATCACCGGAAGTTGCATTATTAGTCCATGAGTATTTTGTTTCTTAAATATCACCCTCTGAGACAATGAAACCGGTACCTCCCTGTACATCAGCCTTTAGCTTTCTCGTGGTCTCATGTCTTATATCCTGATGGGAAATCCTCTCTTCTGTTTATCATGTCTATTAAAATATCACTCGCATTTTCTAAACAGCTATTTCGGACACTTCAAATCCTCGCTGTCCTTACACTGTATCACCCAATTTAGCATTTCACATATGTTATTGTCTTTCATTTCATACACATGAAGTCTGCCTTTCAAGCTAGAATATTAATTGTGTTAGCCAGACTCATGCTGGGCACTTATTCATAGAAGTGACACAGATCCAGGGATGTTAGAGAGGGTTGTCTGGCCCACGAATCTTCCTTTAAGGCTGAGGAAACTGTAGCCCAGTGAATGTTAGTGTCTTGTTAAAGGTGTGGGTTAGTGAGTTGGTGGAATCAAAATCATGGAACTAGTTATTGAGCCTTCTATCGGTTCACTGTTCTTTTCACCAACTTATACAACATTGGTGGTCAATAAGTGCTTGATTGCCTTCTATGTCGCAAGCTAAAAAAAAATAGTGCTTGATGTGGATGTGTTGATTCCTTCAGGGCTTATTCAGTGACCTGAAGCAACTCTTTCTGGTTTGTAAACACTGACGGTTATGAGTGTAACTCTAAAAGCAATATATGTGTGTGTGTGTGTGTGTGTGTGTGCGCACGCACATGTGTGTGTATGTGTGTGTGTGTGTGTATACACAATGTAGTATACATAAAATATAAACTTTGTGGCTCCCAGAAATTTCACAAGCATGTTCAGTTATTTGAATCTAATGCATGTTAGCTCAATAACACTTTCCTTTCATGTTGAAATTGTGAGAAATCAT
This sequence comes from Avahi laniger, assembly GCA_963575035.1. Lineage (NCBI taxonomy): Eukaryota > Metazoa > Chordata > Mammalia > Primates > Indriidae > Avahi > Avahi laniger. The sequence continues at coordinate 6,810 of CAUYSK010076421.1, forward strand.
GAGAATGATGAGGTTTGCTAAGAAAATGTCATGGAAGGTGGCCATGCTAAACAACATTAAATGTTATTATAACATTAAATGTTATCAAAGTCAAAATTTAGATTGAGGGTTTAAAGTAGTAATAAAACCATTATTTCAGATTATTTCTGCTTCAGTTGATAGACTTCAATTAAAACATGTCAGGGACAGTAATTGTTTGGGAGATGTGGGTAAGATTCCTGGGTCATTGATTAATTACCTACCCCAGTAAGATTGATTTGGGCTAGAGTTGCAGCTCTCATTATATTCTTTGTTGTTATGCCAAGAGCAGGGACTCTCTGATGAACCTCTTTTGTTGTTGATTGTTTTAACTTTTAAACTATTTTTATTTAGAATAATTCAACACTTCAAAACTGGTGAGAGATTTTGCAGTTGACTTTTATAGTTTTCTGCTTAATTATATCCACACAATAAAGTAGATAACTTGGAACTGACTATTCCTGTTGTTAATAATTCTATTCACAAGCATTTCACTAGCTGTACAATGTTTTTCTGACTTCTGTTGTACAGGTTTACAGGACCATCCTGAGAAAAACAATAAGAGACCCATACTTTAGTCATCATTGTCTTAGTAGCTAATATGGGCAACAAGCAATTGAATTCTTATTCCTTTAGTAGCTGAGTATGTGCATGAATGCAATGTCTACATAAGACATAGACATGCCTACTTATAGGTAGATGCTGAATGTTCTGGTTAATCAAGGCAAAATATTTCACAATTTTCACATAACCTAAGCTGTTCATATTTAATGGGTAAACTTAATGCTTCAAAAGAAACGATCACATGCCACTCACCTCCATCAAAATACCTGTACCCCTGCGTTTGCTCTTAGGATTGTGGACTAATTCCAGGATGCAGGGCATAATTTTCTAGTAAGTTGCCATACTTTAGAGTTTTCCTAAAGGCCTGTAACATATTCATTCTAATTTACTCAGAAGAGATTTGGCAAATCTGCATTGAACTACTATTCCTCCTTATCTTCTGACATAGGCAAATTCTGGAATTTGATCTTTACTTAGGAGCATGGTCCAGTACTGGAGAGTAGCCTGAGAATTTATAGCAATAATAGGCCCTTTCGACTTGGCTCCTGTTGAGTTTTCACCCTTGATTTCTGGAATTGACCTGGCATCGCTAGGAAACAGGATGTTGACCTAAGAGTACGATCCACCATTTCTGGAAGGACTAGTGGAGAGACTAGTCCCAAGTGACATTTTCTGGAAGGAGATGCTAAGATGCATTTTGTGGTGCAAGTGTTTATTAGGGATCAACACCCATGAAAAGAAGTAGAAGAGTGGAACAGTATGGAGAAAAGGAAGAAATTTTACTTCCAGGTAGGACTAAGAAAGCTCCAGCCCATCCAGTGGGAAGCTCTGGAGTGAGTATTGCTCACCAGTGTCCTAGGCTGGGCCACCACCTTCCCCAGTCCTGGATGTGGACTGCCCTAGAAAGAGTGTGATGTTGAGCCAGGTGGCTCTCTACAGCTGAGATAGACACAAGTTCTAGAACCTAGAAGCAGCTGTCAGCTGGAGGTTGCATACCGACTACACTTACTGTGGCTGGGCAGCAAGAGTCAATCTCTGCATCTACCATGCTTCGATTTAAACTTCCAGAAAGGAGATCTATCCAGTTATTGGAAGTTTTGCTAATTCTGTGCTGTCCCTTTCAGAACACAGAGGGTTTTATTTAGAGGTTGAGAAGCTGACAATTTAAGCTATAAATTGTAGTACTTAAGAAGCAGAGTTATTTCAATCTATCTCTAGTATAACCTGCAAATTTTATAGATGATGAGATTCAGAGAGACTACATGAATTGGTCAACACTGACATCTTGTTAACACTGGACAAAGATTAGACCCAACAAGTCTTAGATTACAATTCAAACTGTACTGTGCTTCAAATATATCTGTATTTTAAAAACTATCTACCCTAAAAATTATTTAATATTTTTGGTCTTAATGTTTTGACCGTAATCATGAGAAAGAATTATTGTAATATGAAGTGGTGACCTTGAGTATTACCCAAATTGCTATTTATTTTAATAATGGAGGGAATGGTGCCATCTAGAAAAGTAACAAAGAGCTGTACAAGCTTGAAATACTCATTTAAGGTGTTTCTCATCTGAAGAATATCCTCTTAAATAAAAAGCTATTTTAATAATTAGCACTCCCCTGTACAAAAGGACACCATTAACAAAGGGAGATTACAAAATATATTAAATTAACATATGAAAAGATCACAAATTGTTCTGTAAAAAGCACAGCCCCCAGAGGCAGGTATAAACAATTAGCAATGATGTCACTCTTAGGTTAATGGCGTGTTTGGATTATAAATTTGAAGGTTTAGAGAAAGATAGGTTTTTGAGGACCAAATTAACCAACCTTACTCGAATACGAAAGAAATAGAGCTTCTGTCATTAAACACTGCTTTCGAGCACCAGACAATAACCGTTTTCTGCATGAATCAATCTCTAAGGAAAAGCTAGCTCTGAGAAAAATGCCGTGTCAGTTTCAGTGCACGACAGTGCTTTGTGACTTATTTGGGGGTGGGTGGCGTTCTTCCTTTTTGATAAATAAAATAATTCTTTTTGTTATTGAAAATCTGTTGATTCAATCTCATGTTTTAGAATCTGAGTGAAAGAAAGCAGGACAGAGTTTAGGGTAATTGGGGGACTGAAGTTTCTGGATTTAAAGGGTTTCTGGCTTAAGCTCTAGGATTCTAGGTGAATTTGGGTCTCAGGAGGATTAACAGGGTTTTGTGGAATGATTTTGGAAGAGTTTAAGAATGTATAATGTGATCAAATCTGTCTGAACATGTTTGATTTTTGTTCATTTGTTTATTTACTTTTTTTGTTTATTCTATTTTATTTGGTATTCACTAAACTGAATATACTTCAAGGTAACTTGAAGTTTGATCTAGTTTTATAAACTAAATTAGTATAAATTTTAAACATTCTTTTGTATCTTCATGCATCACGTGCTATTCAAATCATTCTTCTTTTAATAGTGAAATCACTATACTTTTAGGTCATTTCTCACAAGGAATTCCCCAGGCATTTTCTAAGCTCCTCTCCCCAGGTATTTATGGACAATGTTTTTATAAAGTTTACAAGTATAAACATTCTATGAACACTTTATAATGCTTGCCTGGGGCACAAAGTTGTTCTGGCATTTTCTCATTACCTATGCCATTCACTGGACTCTGGATGTTGCTTCAACCCCATGTAAGGTAAGTGATTCACTTGACTGTCGGCATTCTTCGATGTGGTCCTTCATCCCAAGAATAGACCTGGACTTGTCTCTTAATACCCAGCAGAGAAAGTAGAGAATAGACTGAAATTTTAAACAACGAATTATTAAAAACATGTGGATCCTGGGGAAAATTACAATAGATTAATTTACACTACTGAAGATCAAATCCAGGCACATCATTGGGGTACTTGTGAAATGTGCTTTCCTTTTTGCTCTTGACCTAATATAATTTGTGAAAGCCAGATGATCTTCTTTCCTCTTAGGGGAGTTTACTTTACCTTGTCTATGCTACCTTATCTCCAGGCTCCATCCACAAGGCTCCAGAAAGAAAAATGAAGCTCTATTGTCTCTTTTAACTAAAAGATCCATCTCCCAAATCCTTATTTTTGTCTCTGCATTGACATCTCTCAAAGAATATTAATTATGATATTTGCATTGATTTGAAAGAAACTCTACCCATGTGGCCCTGAAACAAAATACCTCTGCATTACTCCATCTTGAGTTAATCAGTCTTAGAAAACATTACACTTTGGATAGTAACAATCCAACAGTGGTAGTGCTGTTCAATTCGATTCAACTCATTTTTACAGGAACCATCTAACTATCTGTAGTCTCCCCTATCTCAGCTGTGAATGTCCTACAAAATACCATTTACAGAAGTATGTACATACATCTTTACAAATAGATACATATATACATATGTATATGTATATATATGTATGTGTATTTATCAAAATGCTTACTGACCAAAAGCATTATTTTCCCCAACCAAGCAACAGTCTTCAGAGTCAATACCAGAATTAAATTGTCAGACAGACCACTAAACTTATTAGTATGAAGTATCTACATTCAGGTTATTTTTCTTCATTCAGGTCTCCTCCATCAATAGGAAAACAAAATAAAACAAATACTATTTGCAGCTCATGAATGATAGCTTTTGCAGTCTACTAATCAGAGTTAATGAAAATCTATTTCCAGAATTCCTTGCTGCTCTGTCTACTGAGAAAACCTACAAAAAGTATATATTAATATTTTGATGGTTAAAGCTTTTTTTTTCATTTCAGCATATTATAGGGGTACAGATGTTTAGGTTACATATGTTGCCCTTCCCCCCCCCCAAGTCCGAGATTCACATATGTCCATCCTTCGTGAGGTGCACATTGCACTCTTTGTGTATGCATATACCCGTCCCCTCCTTCCTCCTCCCCACTCTCCCCTGCCCAACATCCAATAGATGTTATTCTTATATGTGCACTTATGTGTTGATCAGTTAATACCAATTTGATGGCGAGTACATGTGATGCTGTCTTTTCATTCTTGGGA
>CAUYSK010076424.1:0-18493 GCA_963575035.1 Avahi laniger
CCCGGCTAATTTTTTCTATATATTTTTAGCTGTCCAATTAATTTCTTTCTATTTTTGGTAGAGACGGGGTCTCGCTCTTGCTCAGGCTGGTCTCGAACTCCTGAGCTCAAACAATCCGCCCTCCTCAGCCTCCCAGAGTGCCAGGATTACAGGCGTGAGCCACCGCACCCGGCCTACCATTACTTATTTTTGACTGCAGTCACTTGGCTGTGCCATCAAATATTGCTCATTCTATACTATCTATCTAACTGTAATGTTGAACCCATGAACCATCCCCAATTTATCACCCCTTCCCCACTACCCTTCCCAGCCTCTGGTAACCATCATCTACTCTCTGTCTCCATGAGATCAATTGTTTTAATATTTAGCTCCCACATGAGTGAGAACATGTGAGATTTGTCTTTCTGTGCTCAGCTTATTTCACTTATCATACTGTTCTCCAGTTCCATCCATGTTGTTGCAAATGGTGGGATTTCGTTCTTTTTTATGGCTATATAATATCCCATTGTGTATATTACCACAATTTCTTTACCCATTCATCCATTGATGGACACTTAGGTTGATTCCAAATCTTGGCTATTGTGAATAGAGCTGCAATAAACATGGAAGTGCAGATATCTTTTTGATATACTAATTTCCTTCCTTTGGATATATACCTTGGAGTGGGATTGCTGGGTCTATGGTGGTTCTATTTTTAGTGTTTTGAGGACTCTCCACACTTCTCATTGCACTTTAAATGGAAATTATTTGTTTGCATGCTTGTTTGTACAACTAGATCGTAAGCTCCTTTTGAAGATAGTTATTGTTCATTCATTCAACAAATACAACAAATACAATGAAGTCACATTATGTACCCATTTAACTTACTTGACTTCTTAGAGAAAACATAAAAGAAAGAAGAAAACGAATATTGTGTGATTCCACATATATGAAGTAAGTGAGTAGTCAAATTCATACAGATAGAAAGTACGCTCTGGGAGTCCGAAGTGGGAGGATCGCTTGAGGTCAGGAGTTTGAGACCAGCCTGAGCAAGAGCGAGACTCTGTCTCTACTAAAAATAAAAAGAAATTAGCCAGACAACTAAAAATAGAAAAAATTAGCCAGGTGTGGCGGTGCATGCCTGTAGTTTAGCTACTCAGGAGGCTGAGGCAGGAGTATCACTTGAGCCCAGGAGTTGGAGGTTGCTATGAGCTAGGCTGACCCCATGGTACTCTAACCTGGGCAACAGAGTAAGACTCTGTCTCAAAACAAAGAGAGAGAGAGAGGGAGAGAGAGAGAGAGAAAAGACAGAAAGTACAAGGGTGGCTGCCAGAGGCTGGGAGGACAGGGAAATAGGGAGTGTTTGTTCAATGGGCATAGAGTTTCAGTTTTGCAAGATGAAAAAGTGCTAGAGATCTCTTGCACAGCAATGTGAATATAGTTAACAATAATGAACTGTTCACTAAAAAATGCTTAAGATGGGCTGAGCATGGTGGCTCACACCTGTAATCCCAGTACTTTGGGTGACCAAGGCAGGGGGATCTCTTGAGGCCAGGAGTTTGAGACCAGCCTGGGCAACGTGGTGAGACCCCATCTCTACAAAAAATTAAAACATTAGCCAGATGTAGCATGTGCCTGTAGTCGCAGCTACTCAGCAGGCTAAGGCAGGAGGATTGCTTGAGCCCAGGAGTTTGAGGTAACAGTGAGCTATTACTATGCCAATGCACCCCAGCCCTGGTGCCTCTCTCTGTTTCATGCTCAAGCGATCCTCCTGCCTCAGCCTCCTGAGTAGCCAGGACTACAGGCATGCACCCACCATGCTCAGTTAATTTTTTCTGTTTTTAACAGAGACAGGGTCTCGCTCTTGCTGAGGCTGGTTTTGAACTCCTGAGCTCAAGAGATCCTCCCACTTCAGCCTCCCAGAGTGCAAGGATTACAGGCATGAGCCACCACATCTGGTCTCGGCTGCTTTCTCTTACCCTAAACCACGCTCAAATCCCTTTTCGAATGTCTCAAGTAATTATCTAAGCTCTCCTTGACCATATAGAACTTAGTATTTTGCCTATTCCATCTTTAGACTTAAAAAACTCTCCTTTAAATTCATCCGAAATCTTCCTAAGGAGTAATATAGCATAGTAGCTCATCTGTAAAATGAGGATTACAGTAGCTATCTCCCAGGATGGTTGCAAGGAATGAATGAAATAAGGTTGAAAACATTGCGCACAGTGCCTGGCACCAGGAACTGCTCAGTACATGACAACAGTTGGCTCTACTTTACTTCTCTTTGTGTACAGATCTGTCCTTTGGAGCCACACAAACCAATCATTTCTCTTTTACCCACGGTAGTCCTGAAGTCTGGGATCATGTTCCCTCTAAATTGTCTTCTTCCTCCACCTCTGCCTCCTCCTCCTCCTCCTCCTCTTCCTCCTCTTCCTCTTCTCCTATCTTTTTTTTTTTTTTTTTTTTTTAGAAAGAGTATAAATTTGTTGCCCAGGCTAGAGTGCTGTGCCGTCAGCCTAGCTCACAACTACCTCAAACTCCTGGGCTCAAGCGATCCTCCTGCCTCAGCCTCCCAAGTAGCTGGGACTACAAGCACGTGCCACCATGCCTGGCTAACTTTTTTTCTATTTTTAGTTGTTTGGCTAATTTCTTTCTATTTTTAGTAGAGACGGGGTCTCACTCTTGCTCAGGCTGGTCTCGAACTCCTGACCTTGAGTGATCCACCCGCCTTGGCCTCCCAGAGTGCTAGGATTACAGGCATGAGCCACTGCGCCCAGCCCCTCCTGTCTTTTTGTTTCTAGTTTCTTCAGGTGAATTTCACAAGACATTGTTTCTAGACCCCTTACTACCCTGTCCTGGACCTCTTCCACTGTGGCTTAGATGGAAAAGTCAGAAAATCACTGAAAAAAGCAGAATCACAGCTTCCTTGGGTCTGTACACTACGTGTCTATTAATGAAGCCCACACGTGTATTAGCATTTAGGCGGCCACATTATGTTTGCTTAGCTCCATTGAGTTGACAGCCACCTACAATACCATTTCTTTCTCATTCGAAGTTGTGAAATCACATTTTTTTCACATTCTGTACTTGGTGCAGTTGGTTTCATGAATTCAGATGAATAATTTGACTGTTTTCCCTCTTTTATTTTATCTCCTTTGATCCAGCCAATCTTATCCTAACGTCCTTTGGAATCTTTATTTTCTCTTCCATTTATACATAGACTTTGAGAACAGGATCATTGCAGGATAAGAGACTTCCTGTACAGTGCTAAGCACAAGTAACTGGCACATAATAAGCCCTTGATAAACATTAATAATTGTGGTTGTTATTATATCTCAACACTCAGCGCAGTGTCTGGACCATAGTAGACCCTCAATAAATACTCATTGATTAATGAATGAATGACTGGATCCAAGATTGAATAAATGAATGAATATCCCCTCTCCTAAATCCTAGGCCTGGTAAATTTGATATTATGCCTCTTTTACAGGTAAGGAAGCTGAAGCTCAGAGTGGTTAAGTTACTTACCCATGGTCATTCAGCTGGAAAGTGGTAGAACCAGGGGCTAGAAGCCAGGTCTGCCTGATTCCCAAGCACGTGTGATTAACATTTCCCTGCTATGCTTCCTCACATCTGTGTTCTGATCGGAAGAACTAGCTGTGGAGTCAGAATGAAGTCTGAGGTTGTGAGTTCCAAGCCCTAGAAAAGTTGCTTCTCCTGTTGTGATCCTGGGAGAGGAGATATGGAATGGGCCAAGATATGGGGAGGAAAGCACTGGAAGCCTGTCCTCTTTCCTCCCCTGTGGGCCTCTCAATTTTCACTACCCGAAACTCTGCTTAGCTGTTTCTCCCAAGAAACTAACAGCACTGTGTGTCCCCCATGGAGATATTTTGAGACCAGGGAGCCAAAACCCAGGGAGGTGATTCAACCACTTGCCAGAACTGGGGTCAGAGGAGTCAGGGGCCCAGAAGAGTAGTAAGAATGGTATAAAAAACACTGAAACCTACAGGAGATCTGCAGTTATCACTCTGCCTCCCTGGCTTCCTCATCTGTAAAAGGCATGTATGGAGGTGGGCAGTAATAGTCCCTTCCCTGACTGCTTCTTAGGACTGTTTGAGGCACTATAATGATAACAGTTAATATTTACTAAGTGTCACCTCTGTGTCAGCTACTGTGTTGAGGGCCTTTCATCCCTATGAAATACTGTTTGCCTCCACTTTAGTTTTTTTTTTTTTTCTTTAACAAACGAGGAAATCAGGGTTCATAAAATTAAGATACTTGCCCAAGGCCTCTAACTCCAAGTGGTGACAGAACTAAACTTTGAAATTGTGCAGCCTTTTGAGCCCTTCAGGGCTGTGAGACCATGGGTGGGAGAGTGTTTGTGAACTCTCAAGTGTGAGATAAGCCTTGTACCCCTTGGGGCAAGAAAGTACCATGTAAGTATGCAGCTTGTTATGATTTGGGGCTGGAGCAGGGAGGCCAGGGAAGAGCATTTTCCAAGGAGGAATCGAACAGATCCAAGGGTTAGAATGGAAGGGCTGTTGCCACCTGCAATGATTTGGGTAGGAAAGAGGGGAGAGTTCATAGTCTGAGCGGCTTTTTTGTGGACGAGAGTTCTAGGGCAGCTTGAAGTTGGGGAGGAAGCTCCTAGGGTATGAAGCCACAACAGTCAGTTCAGTGCCCAGGCCTTCAGCAGGAAGAACACTGTGGCTCAGATGACATGAAGCTCTCTGATGGGCAAAGGCAGGCAGAAGCCCCAGTTCTGTCAAAACTTTCCAAGAAACCAGGAACATACAGCCCAGGAAACAAGTACATGGGAGAACCAGTTCCACCTGTGACCCCTTCATCCTGTCTCTCTGCCCTTGGGTTTCCAGGCACCCTGCTTCTACACTGCTCTCCCTGTAGCCACAGCCCCACTCCCGGGTTCCCCCAGCACCTCCCTTCCAGATCCACTCTCCTCTCACACACACCAGAACTCTGTCTGCCGTGGCAGCTCCCGTGTTTACTTCCAGAGCTCCCAGGCCTGCCACTAGCCAAACACAACGAAGCCTGGCCAGGGAGGGCTGGGCTCCAGGCTCAGTCTGGCCCCTCAGGGACAGGTAATGGCCTCCAAGCTAAGGAAGCAGCTCAAAGGTTGGCTGCCGCCTGCACTGAGCTCTTGGTTCAGGTCCTGACAACCCAAGTTTCGGGCCTAGAGGAAAGGGGACACAAGATCTGCCTGTACCTGGGCAGGCAACCCTGCTGTTGAAACAGCTTTGGCTAGAAGCCCCAGGAATCAAACACCCAGCTGGAGAGAGATGGGGAAAATTTTGAGGCACCCTGGTTGGGAAACAGAGGCTTAGACTTCTTTTGGTTCTCCCTGTGTGTCTCTTCAGCCAGGTAGAACCTGGACCTGAGCCCTCAGCCTGAAGACACAGGTGCCTAAATTTCCCCAGCAGAGGGCTATGTTGCTCTCCCAAAAGTTTGTCCTCCCCAGAGCTGAGAAAAGGAAGTGAGCATTTACTCTGGACCAAGCCCCAAGCAGGAAACATTGTCAGGATGTGCCTGGCATTGGTCTGTTTGGAGTGAGAGGGGAGATTATTTATCTAATGTATAGTTGTGTATTTACATAACATATAATATAAAGGGCAGGGGCTCCAATTCTGTTTCTGGAGCTGGAGTGAGGAGGTGGGAGGTGATGGGTGAGCAGTAACCAGTAGTGACGGTATCAAGCTGGAAGGTGGCAGGACCACAGAAGAGGTCATGGGAGGAACAGTGGTCAGTGGCAAAAAGGAGATGCCCCGATAGGGCAGGAGGAGGTCCTGGCAGCCCAGAGTCCCACGTGGAGAGGTAGAGGGCCCTGTCAACAGCACCCAGTCAATTCCGTGAGAATGTGGGGGGCAGGGGCAGGACAGATACTAGTGAAAATAGTGGGGATGGTTTTAGAGGAAATGAAATCCCCAATTTCCCTCCCATTTAGGAATTCATTTCAGAGACAACATACTTGTCTAAGAAATGTCAGAAAGAAAACCTAACCCTGTTGCCAGGCCCCAGTGGAGCAGATGGAGCTTGAGACCCAGGGACTTTTGGAAGGAACAAGAATGGGGTTAGAGGTGAGCAATGGCCCTGCTCAGCTGCACTCTCTGTCACATTCTGCTTCAGCGTCCAGGAGTGGGGGTGGAGACTGGGCCCTGGAAACTGAGTTTATAATGAGGCAACCCACCTCCCCTCCCTGGGTCAGTAATTCTTTGAGGGGTCACTGGGCCCCCAGAGTAAACAAGAAATTTGCCACAGTTTAAGGCACGGTTTTGCTTTTTGTCTCATCAATGTACATTTTAATCTAACAGTCTAACAGCCTCACACTCCTCACCCCTGCCCAAGCCCTCTCCCCCTCTCTCCCATCCTTGCCCAATCAGCATCTCATCTGCCCCAAAGGCAGAAAGTCACCAGGCACAAAGGTGATTCAAGGAGGAGGTGGCACCTGTGGCTTTCCCAAGAGATGCTTAGGATAGCACCAGACCTCTCTGGTGAGTCCAGAGGCCAAGGAGGCCCAGGTAAGGAGAAATCGTGGCCTGAGTCTCATTGGAAAACATGGTCTCCCGGGTCTCAGTTTCAGTCAGAGTCTGTCTCCCTGGGCCTGACCCTGCCAGTCAGAACAGCAGAAGGGGAGAAGTCCCAGACAGGGAGACTTGTGGATGGACTTGTAGACCAAGTCGCACTCAGTAAGCAAGGCTGTTGGAATCCCCTGGCTGCTTCCTGACCCCTCTGTGATTCCAGGAGTGCGAGGAGAGGTTCTTGGGTTGTGCCACCAGGAGGACAGAGGGCCAGCACTGCTACCTGCAGCCACAAGACTCCACGACCATGTCCTCGTACTGCTTATACACCACGTTGTTGGCAGAGTCAATGAAGAGGATGCTGATGGGACTCAGCCGTGTGGGCACACAGCAGGTGGGTGGCGTGGACTCAGGGTCCATGGAGTTCATCAGCGTCTGGATGACCGCATGGTTCGTGGGCTCCAAGTGGGAGCGCAAGGGGAACTCACATAGCCCCTCACAGTGGAAAGCCTCGTACTCAAGGGGTGCGATGATCCAGTCATCCCAGCCCATGTCCTTGAAGTTGACATGCAGCGCTTTCCGACTGCAGCGAGCCTTAAGGTTCTTACTGGGTCGCTTGCCCTGGCGAGTGGCCAGCGGGGCCCGCCGTTTGCGCCGCTGGCTGAACAGGTACTCATACACAGTCTTATCATCCTGGCCAGAGCGGGCCTTAATCTCATTAAAAAACAGGTCTCGTTTCTTGGTGCGGCCAAACACCAGGAACAGGGCCTTCTCGTGGACCTGCCTGGCAGCACGGTCAAAGCCCAGGCCACGGAGGTCCATGGCCCGGCCCCGTTCCCAGGCCTCCAGCTCCAGGCACAGCTGGGCTGAGTTCTTAAAGTTTCGGAAGAGCTTCCAGATGTCGAACACCTCCCAGCCAGATCCATCCAGGCCTGGCACGGAGCGTACATCCAGCAAGGCTGCCGGCTGCCGGCCGCTGGGGCAGCTGGACAGCTTCAGCTGGGCAGCCCGCCCACTGCCGGGGGCCACCGGCTTGGCCCTGTCCGAGGGCTTCTTCCGCAAGATCCGCAGCTCGGCCCCCAGCAGCCCATCCTTCTCCAGGGCACTAATGTCAAAGACGTACCTCTGCTTCCTGACCACAGGACCTCGGTCATCTAGAGAGAACACCAGAAGTCATTCCCTGCAAGCTCACCAAGGGAGTCAGTCACCTCGAGGCTGCAGGGGAGAGCCCCAGCTCTCTGCCCCTTGAGAGAGCTTTCTTTAACCTCTTCTCCACTCTGACAGAAGCCAAGACCCAAACCACTCAGAGCCTTTTTCACAGCCAAGCAAGGAGGGGTGTTTATCTGTAGATGTGGCTGAGGATTTGAGTGACTGTGGGTGTTTGTGTCAATGATCTATGTGTACCAGAGGTGCCGCAGCCTTTTGACTGCCTTCTACCTGGCTCCCTCCCATCCGTTATCTAGCATGGTGTCTCATTTGTGAGAAAGGTGGGGTGGGCAGTAAAATTACCCTTGGTTTTCCAGAGGAGAAACCTGAGGCTCAGAGAAGTAGATGACTTGCTCAAGGTCAGCCAGCCAGGAAAAAACAGAATTGGAACTCTAGCCTGGAGCTGTTTATACCCGATCCTGAGCTGTTTTCACCATCTCTTAAGGGAGATCTTAGTAGTCTTGTTTTACAGATGAGGCACAAAGATGGGGAGTGACTTGACTAAGGTCACACAGTGAGTTAATGATAAAGCTTATCTACAACCTAATTTCCCCAGCTTCGCAGTCTAATGATTGTTGAGTATGTGTCTTACCTGGTGATCAGGTTCATGTGTGAGTATGAAAGGTAATGTACATGTGAGTGACATATTATATGTATGTATGATTGGGCTTATATGAATATCTGAAGGGTATGTATATATGTGTATGATTTCATGTATGTATGTAAGAAGGTGAGTGTGCACATGTGTATGTGTGTGTGATTCAGCATGTGTGTATAAATATAAGGCTGTGTGTGTGTGTGTGTGTGTGTGTAAGAGAGAGAAGCTCAGTAGCATCCCTGAATCAGCATGCCCTCCTTCCTAAATACCAATTTGCCATTGGGAAACATTCATATATTGCTCTAGAAGGTGACTAATTAGGCCTTTAAACTCCCCATCTCCCCCTCCCCAAGCTCCCTTAGTGCTGGGGGGCACAAGGACTTATTTTATGAGCCCCCAAGGGGTCACAGCTTTCCCTGGCTGGGCAGGCAGCCAGGCCACCTCCCCCACCTCAGCCAGGCCTGCTGCCTCGGTGCCTCCCACCCCCTGTCAGTCCCCTACAGGCTGTTCTAATAAGGAGCTGACCCCTCCCCCACCCTGCCAGCCAGAGTCCCAGGGCTCAGAACCAAAGCACATGAGCTGCAGGCAACCTTAGTCTACCTCCCTCCTCACACTAGGGAGAAACTGAGGCCCTGAGAGGGGAAGGGACTTGCTGAGATCACACGGCAAGTGGAGAGGAAAACCTGGGGCAGTAGCACTGGGTGGGCAGAGGAAGATGTGAGGGGAGCCCATATTCTCCAGGGTTAGGACAGGATGTAAAGTGCTCATATTTGAAGAGCTCTTAGCAACCGCCCCATCCAACCCCCATATAGGTGTACAGATGGGGAAATTGAAACCCCAAGGTGAGAAGGGGATTTCTCGAGGTCACATTGTGAGTTAGACCCTAGGTCTGCCACCTCCCCGTAGATCTAAACATCATTCTGTGGCTCCAAGATGCCTCATTTTCCATCTTGACCTGCCCTGGCTCCTCTGCCCCCTAGCCTGAGGGCAAAGTTGCAGAACCATGGGGACCAAAGGACTCATTTCTCTCTCTGCCATCTGAGAAAACCTACAAACCCCTGAGCTTGGGAAGTTTGGCCAAGCAACACAGGTACAGAGCATGGCCTGGTGACCAAGTCTTGGAGTCTGGTCTCCAAGTCTGCCACCAGCTGGCAGGTCTTGCCTCCTCTCCGGGCTCCAGTCCCCCCCTTTGCACCTTGCAGGAATCGGACTTGGTGATCCCTAGGTGCCCTCCAGCTCTGGTATGCGGCAGCCTGGAATCTGGTATGCGTGAGATAAGTCCCCAGACACCCTCCCTGGGCCAGATGCACACACCGTCTCCCACCAGGGCAGCGTCGGGCTCTGAAAGCCCCTCCATGCATGCAGATGCCCCTCCCTCTGAGCCGTGCCCCTGCCACCCTCCCCCTCACCTTGCCCTTTGTCAATAAAGCTGGTGATGGTGTTGGCCAGGCCAGCCTCCAACTTCACGCTGCTGTTGCCTCCCTTTCTGTCAGCATCGGACAGCGTCCTGTACAGCGAGAGCATGTACTCGTGGGGCGTGATGGGGGGCGGGCGGAACGGCTCCTTGGGCTCTCGAGGGGGCCCAGGCTCCCTGGCCTTCTTCAGCAGGAAGGAGCTGGGGACAGATCCTGCCTTTGGGGGTGCCTTACCCCCAGGAATCTGTCCTTTTGGGGTCACAGTCCGTGCTGCAGCCTGCCTTGTCTGGGGAGGGTGTCCTGGCTTGGGTTCAGAGCCACCCGATCTGGGGGGCAGCTTTTTGGGTTCATCCTTCTTGGGCTGTGTCAGGCCTCCTGTCTGCCCGGTGGTGCCTCCCTTTGCCCTGGCATTGGTGGCCCCCCCGCCATAGCTGTGACCCCCTGGCCTGAAGATGTTCCGGGCCAGGGGGGACCTCTCCTTGGTCTCTGCTTTGGCCAATCCTGGCCTGGCCCCCTGGGGTCTCTGGCCCAAGTCAGGGGCACCCAACACAGTGCAGATGAATTCCAGGTCCAGCCAAGCCAGATGCCAAAGCAAGAAAGTGAGGAGTTTGGGGAGTCTCATCCTCTGGCCAGCCGCTGAATGACACCAAAGAGAACAGCGGCAGCAGCGAAGGTGCCTCTGGTTTGGCAGGAAAAACCATGAAAGGAGTGGTCTTTCAAAAGCAGCGGCAGCAGCAGTAGCAGCAGAAGGAAAGGCTTTCTCCTCAGTCTGAGACTCTTAAAGTCTGCCGGGTGTGTGTTTGTATCCAGTCCCATAGTGGAAATGCTCTTGTATCCAGACGTGCACCGTCTCCAGTCAGCAGCTGAAAATAACTCGTTCTTGAAAGGAGAAAGCCGACCGCCCCCTTTCTCCTGCACAACTGACTGAGGGCTTGAAGGAGGCTTGTATAAGGCTGAGGGATTTTTCCAAGAAGGAAGAATGGCGTAATGCTGCCTGCGTGCTCCAGTTTTTTTTTCCCTCTAGTTTTGAATCCTTTCCAGTGAAAATACTTCACACACACACATACACACACACACACACACACACATACACACACACACAGGCCTGCAGGTGCTCAGAAAAGTCTTTTACAAACCTGAACTCAGGAATTGGAAACGGAATTCCAACCCAAACCAATTTAATTACTCTCTGATGTCATGCTGTCTAAACTCATTTAAGTGCGATATATTTATGTGAAAAAAATCACCGCTGCCCTTTCGAGGCCATGGCTCACAGGGACTCTTGGCACAGAGCCCCACAGCGGGATTCTAGGCTTAGGGGGCCTCCAGTCCACGGAGCAGACTCAGGGGTCCTCACCTCCACCTCAAGGAGCAGCCCACCCCACCTTCCTGAGGATAGATGCTCAGGAATGAGCTCAAAGATCTTAAGCCCCAGCAGCACAGGGAGTGTGGGTTTGCATTTAAGTCCTTAGAGTGTTTTTAAAGCAGTTTCAAGCAGTCTGGGACCTGATTTGGGGTGTGTGTGTGTGTTGGGCGGGGGGACAGCACAGATGGCAGCATTTACGCACAGTCCCTTTTATTTTAATAAACTTGTGGTGACCCAGAGACAGAAAAATCTCGGTACCCACTACTACACCCCTCCCTCCCTCCCAATGCCAGCGACTAAGCTCAGATGATTTCTTCAGGTTTGGGGGCACTGCCACCCTTGAGCCCACTCCTTGGATAGTGGCAGGTCTGGGGTGTACCCCACTACCACCCCAGCAAAGACATCCTCGGAGTTTTCTTAGAACTGACTGGCTGAGTCCAGAGGCAGCAGCCCCTGCCTGGGGCAGCAGCGGCCCCTGCAGGAGGCTGGAAAAGCCATTTCCCACATCGTGCTCTTCCGGTAGCTCTGGGAGAAGTCTGAATTCCAGCTGGACTCCTGGGTTTCTCAAGTGCCTCACTAAAGTACTGCAACCACCTTCCTTAGGGGAAACTGCCGAGGAGGAAAGCTGTTCCTGTCACCTGGAATATCCTCCTCTCACTCCCACAAGTGAAGGAAGTCATCCTCATCCTGAGAGATTTAGCTGAAACTTCACCTCCTCCGAGAAGCCTTCCCTCATCCCCACGCAGAGTCAATTACTTCCTCTGGCACATTTCATGACAACACTTGTCATACTAGGCCAGGCGCAGTGGCTCACGCCTGCAATCCTAGCACTCTGGGAGGCTGAGGTGGGAGGATTGCTTGAGCTCAGGAGTTTGAGACCAGCCTGAGCCAGTCTCTACTAAAAATAGAAAAAATTAGCTGGATTTGGTGGCACATGCCTGTAGTCCCAGCTACTTGGGAGGCTGAGGCAGGGGGATTGCTCAAGCCCAGAAATTTGAGGTTGCTGTGAGCTAGGCTTATGCCACAACACTCTAGCCTGGGCAACAGAGAAAGACTGTCTCAAACAAACAAGAAAAAAAACCAAAATAACCCAACGCACTTGTCATACTGTAAGAGGGATAACAGCGGGAGAAGCAGCGCTCAGGTAGGCTCCCTCCTTCATCTGAGATTCTTTGGACCTACCCAGTAGAGATCTGTTCATACTCTAAGGTCACAAGGTTGGTTTCCCCGCATAGCCTGGCATAGAGCAGAAGCTCAGTAAGTGTTTGATGAATAAAAGAAGGTGGAACTAGAGGCTGGAGTGTTCAAGCGCCTGACCAGTCTTTTCATGGTGACACTCCCAGGTACTCACTGATCTCCAGAGCACAGCACCATAACTTGGCTGCTCCAAGCTTCATCCGGTGCTCCTAGGTCAGAAAAAGCAGTAGAGCCCCACCTCCCCGTCTCAAAAGACCAACGCACCTCTCGGGGAGCTTTAAGGAAAGGCTGAATTTGTTACTGTCCCTCCAGTTGTCCAGATTCATAACACTTGGTTTCCCTTCAGACTCGTCCCCATTTAACCAGTCCTCTCTGGCATTCCTTCCCCTGCTCCATCCCCACCGCCTCAGTCACTCTCCCCGTCCGTCCCCCTCACTGCTTGTCCTGCTGTAATTCCCTTAAAACTGGCTCCTCGGCCTCCAGGATCTCTCTGGTTCAAACCCCTCTCTACCTCAGACCTACCTGTTGAACAAGTGCCAATCCCTGTGCCATCTCCTCCACGAAGCCTTCCCTCCTTCCCCAGAAAGTGCACACTCCTCCTGAACCACCATCCCACATTTTCTGTGCTCCTCCATGCATCAGCAGCTCAAAGTGTATCCAGCCTCTGCCTCTGCCCCTACTCCAACAGTTCGTTTCTTCCACTCTGTGTATTTTTTCACATTTTATCATAAATGATTTAATTCCTTATAACTATAATAATTTACTTACATACCTGTCTCCTCCATTAGACTATGACTAGACCGTATCACATTTATCTTTCAGTTATTTCCAGTGCTCAGCACAGGACCCCGCACATGGCAGATTCTCAGTATATATTATACGAAGCAATGAATCTCTAACTGGCCCTTATATACAAAAATCATCATTTTCTACTTTAAGGTGTAGACATATCATGTTTTCCCTGATGGACTCTAAGTTCCTTAAAGGGAGGCATTCTGTCTTGCCACTTATTAGGCATTTTGTAAGCTGCCGCAAGTGATGAATGAAGGGATGAAGGAGTCAAACAATCACGACATCCCTGTGCATGGTTTGATAAAGAGCAACGGCTCTGGAGACAGACAGACCTGGTTTTAAATCTTGGTTCTGCTATTTACACATTGCATGATCTTGGGATTCCTCTAAACCTCTCTGAAACTCTGAACAGGAATGACAGTGCTTATTACCTTGCAGGGTTTTTGTGGGGATTCAATGAGATGAATCATAAAAAGTGATTATCCTAGTACCTAGCAAATATTAGGCCTTTGTATTCCATTGCATTTTTATCTTACTTATCTTCATAATAACCCTATGATGAAAGTACTCAGTACCCCCATTTTACAGATAAAGAAATTGAAATTCAGAAAAGTTAAATTACTTTTTAAGCCTAATTCCTGCTTCAACACATTTTATACCAAAAAATCCTAATCTGGCTTCCAGAAACACAAGAAGTGATAGGGCGGTGGGGAAAGTCACAATATTCCTGACTTCCAGCCGAGGTCTTACCCAATGGGCTGGGACTTTGGGGACATGGAGGAGTCTCAGCCTAGGGGTTATTGTTTGAGGACCAGGCAGAAATGGGGTGGGAGCAGGGAAAGGGACTCTGAGCTGGGTTAGAAGCCCTTTCCAGGGAGGAGCCCAGGGTTTCTGCCTGGCTCTCACTATAAAGGTGACTAATCACTTTGGTCCCCTCTGGTAATTGCAACCAGATGCTGCTGCTGGCAGTGCTTCAGTCCCGACATGTTTAATTACTGGGACACAGCGTCCCTGGGTCCCCCATGTCCCCCTGCCTCCCCCTCTCCTGTCAGCAATATTAATGTTAAATTTGAGGTAGAGGATGGGAGCCTTGGGGAACCACTGGCATGGAAATAATCTCTACAATCGTTTTACTGTGTAGAGCCTTTAACTTTAACAAATGTTTCTCCATCCATTATCTCACTGATGCCCCACAAAACATCCATATAAAGCCAGAGTATTATTATTCCTATTTCACAGATGAGCAAACAGTGAACTGAATAATGACAGTAATCGCTTGCATTTTTTAAGCATTTAGCAATTTTCAAAATGGTATCCTATTCATTATGCTATTTGAACCTCCCAAGATCACTCCATCTCTCCTCACCTGGGAGGCCGAGATGGGAAGATCACATGAGACCAGCCTGAGCAAGAGTGAGACCCCATCTCCACTAAAAATAGAAAAATTAGCTGGGCATGGTGGCACATGCCTGTAGCTCCAGCTACTTAGGAGGCTAAGGCAGGAGGATTGCTTGAGCCCAGGAGTTTGAGGTTGCAGCGAGCTACGTTGAGACATTGCACTCTACCCAGGGTGACAGAGCAAGACTCTGTCTCAAAAAAAAAAAAACTCCCTGTTTCATAAATGAGGAAATTGAGTCTCTGAGAAGTTAAGTGACTGGCCCAAGTTTACATGGCTAGAAATGGCAGAGCTAGGATTCCACCCAAGTCCTGACTCTGAATCTGGAGCTCTTCCCACAGCAAGGGAGGACTGACCACCCTACAGGTTAGGGTTTGGCTAGGAGGAGGGCTCAGAATTTCATGCTCCTTTTAATCTGTGTTAGATTGGCCTGGGCTGTCCCAACCCAGGGGAGCCCAGAGAGCCCCAGCAAGAGCACAGCCACCTCTGCTCACTCTAACCCCAGTCATCATTCTGGGGCGTGTGTATGTGTGTGTGTGTGTGTGTGTGTGTGTGTGTATTTTAAACCTGCTCCCCAGAAAAGTAAAGTTTGTGTTTTTTAAAGTCCCCAGAAACGGCCACTGCTCAGGGCGAGTTCTCAATGGCTCCCCCTGCTGAGCTCCTCGGGAGCTGCACCTTGTCAGAGTGCTAAAGAGCGGGCCTTCCGAAGAGGTCAACCCCTCCTTCTGGGCTGCAAATACCTGTACTACAATCTGAAGCCGGAAATTTTGTGGGTATATGTGTATTTCTGTCTTTTCAGTGGGAGACTATGAACAAAATAACAATAATTTTTCACTTGTATTCTTTACTTAAAATATTTTTTCTTTTTCTTTTTAAAAATCATTCTAAAACTCTTTTCAAAAGTAATATTATTAGAAAGAAAAGTACTATGAATTCACAATTTAAAAATTCAAACAGTACAAAAGAATGCACAAGGAAAAATCTCCCTTCCACCCCAGACCCTGGGTCTTCCAGTCCTCCCTAGAAGCAACCACTCTTACCACTCTTTTGGATGATTTTCCATGCATATTATATAGTAATAGAAGCTTTAAAAAAACTTTTTATTGGTGTGTGATAGCCATATAAAATATATTTAATTACAAAATTAAATCATGTTCACTGTAAAAAAAATTCAAACAATACCAAAGTTTATAAAATTAAAAGAGAAAGTTCCCCTTTCCCCACCCGCCTCAATCTCTCTAGCCACGGTTAACAGTTAGGAACTTGGAAACCTTATTGTCATTCTTGAGCTCAGAAACCTCAGATCCTTGCTGGCTTGCTGGACTCTTTTCTACTCCTCCCTCCCTCCATCTAATTCCATCTTCCATTTGCATATAAGAACCCTAGTAGGTAAGCATTGTTATCCTCATTTTGCAGCTGAGAAATTTGAGGCTCAGAGAGGGAAAATGGGTTGCTCAAGAACACAAGGCAAGCCAGGTGCAGGGGACACATCAGTAGCCCCAGCTACTCAGGAGGCTGAGGCAGGAGGATGGCTTGACCCCACGAATTCAAGGCTGCACCGAGCTATGAAGCAGCCACTGCACTCCAGTCTAGGCAACATAGTGAGACCTTGTCTCTTAAAACAAACAAACAAAAAAACCCAAAAACTAGCCTGGGTGTGGTGGCTAATGCCTGTAATACTAGCACTTGGAGAGGCTGAAGTGAGAGGATTGCTTGAGGCCAGGAGCTTAAGACCAGCCTGGGCAACATAGCAAGACCCCATCTCTACAAAAATTTTTTTAAAAATTAGCCAGGTGTGGTGGTGCACATCTGTAGTCCCAGCTACTCGAGAGGCTGAGGCAGGAGGATCACTTAAGCCCAAGAGGTCAAGGCTGCAGTGAGTTGCTGTTCTCTAGCCTGGCTAACAGAGTAAGAGTTCAATCCCAGGTGAGTGTGTCTGACTCAAGTCCAGTGTTTGTTCTACCATGTTCCTCTGCTTGGTTCTTAGAATCTTAGAGTTCAGTTGCTGTGTCACATGAGCAGCCGATAAATACTACTGTTAGAATATAATTAAGGGCCCATTTTTGAGGAAGGAGAGGACCTGGTCTTGAGGGAGCTGTGACTGAACAGCCTTTATTGCCCAGGCCCTGAGTAGTGGTGAAAAGATGCCACCCACTTAAAGAAGTGTCAAATGTGGGTGAGTTAGTCACTTAGAGTGACTTGGTCAGTGAATAGAGGCTAGGACTGGAAGGAGACTTGACCACTGAATTGTGCCTAGTTTGTATTTATAGGGCTCTTGGGCTCCAAGAAAGGTGATGTATATGAGCTCTTGTTTGCATGTTCCAAATGTTCCCTGCACTTTGCAGGATGTTTGAAGGCTGATGTATTGTGCTCTTTATGCCTAGGGAACCTCTAGGGGGCAGAGTTACCCACTTCCACACATCAGTTAACTCCACTTTCTGCTTTGGCCCAGGTGATACCCAGTTGTACTACTTTATTATGTTTTAATACAATTTCCAACTTGCCATTAATACATTGTATTACTATCTGATACTAGAACATAATCAATGTTCAATAAATGTTTGCTGGGTGAATGAATAAATAAATAAGAGAATGAATGAATGAATCTGCCTTTACAGAGATCAAAGATTACTATTTGGTTTTGATTCTCTATTATTCCACTTACTCTTTATTGGCATGTCTTTGTATTCTGAAACCAGTTTACTCCTCATAATATTAAAATATATTGTCTAGTTTGCTGATGGATTTTATGTCATTAAACTTTATAACACCGAGGCTGCCTTGATTCATTTAGCACCTACCACGTGTCAAATTCTCTGCTAAATGCTAGGAATAAGCCTCCTATCCACATGAAGCTTAAATTTTAGAGGGGGAGAAAGTTAATAGATTAAACAATAATAAAATAATAAGTGGAAAGTGTTATGAAAGAAACAGAGGACTGTGATAGAAAATACAGGATAAGTATCACTTTAGATAGCATGGTCAGGGAAGATCTAGTTGAGGAAGTACCATTTAAGCTGAGATCTGAAGGAGGGGAAGGCTATCAGCTAAACCAAGAGCTGGTGGAAAAGTGATCTAGGTAGAGAGCAGAATATGTGTAAGGCAGAAAAGAGGCAGAAAAGAGCTTAATATGTATTACATTTAGGTTGTTTTATTTTTCTCCATTTTAAATATTGTTGCGGTGAACATTCTTGATTCTTGCACAGTCCCTTTTATGGGAGTATTTCCCTAGGATGGAAACCTACACCACTAATTCTTTGCATCTTTTTCTCTGATGCCTGGAGATGTTTTTTTCTCCCTCTCTCCATAGTCTACCTTTTAGAATCAGTGTTCTTCCTAACACTAACACCCTTTATTCCCCACTTACTTTCTCTATTTCTCAAAGCAGCTATTCAGAACTTTTTGTGTTCTTAGAGGAGAAAGATACAATATAGCTCTTAACAGGGTGTTCCCTTCTCAGGTTACCTTTGGCTGTGGGTTAACCAGAAGGCTTGCTGTCTCACTCTTGCTATCAACTCATCCATTTATCTATTCTCTCAACACTTATACTGAGCACCTATTTTGTACCAGGCCTCGTGCTGGGTGCTGGGTGCTGGAGTCAGAGATGACCAAGTCACAGTCTCTACCCTAAAGCAGCTCACAACCTCATGCAGTGCTTCCTTTCTAAAGTGTGTTCCCCATGTAGCAGAATCACCTGGAATATTTGCTGGAATGCAGATTCCTGGGCTCCACTCCTAGTTTACTGATTCTCTAGGAGTGGAATCCAAGAGTCTTCGGTTAAGAAGTTCTCCACTTTTTTTTTTTTTTTTTTTTTTTAGACAGAGTCTCTCTCTGTTGCCCTGGCTAGAGTGCTGTGGCGTCAACCTAGCTCACAGCAACCTCAAACTCCTAGGCTCAAGCAATCCTACTGCCTCAGCCTCCCAAGTAGCTGGGACTACAGGCATGTGCCACCATGCCCGGCTAATTTTTTCTATATATTTTTAGCTGTCCAATTAATTTCTTTCTATTTTT
>CAUYSK010076425.1:0-28873 GCA_963575035.1 Avahi laniger
ACATTTTCTAATGTGCAAATTTTCTTTCCCTTAATGGTGTCTTTGGAAGAGCAATTTTTTAAAAAAATTTTGGATAAAGTATAATTTATCATTGTTTTCTTTTATGTTTTGTGTTTTGTGACAAGTTTAGGAAATCTTTTCAGGTATGTTTTCTGTTCCTTCCTCTCTCTTCTTTCCTTCTGGGATTATCATTATACTTATTCGGTACAGTTGATGGTGCCACTCAGATCTCAGAGGCACTATTTATTTTTTTCATTATTTTTCTTTATGTTCTTGACATTAGATCATTTCTATTGATGTATCATGTACTTAATTAACTTTTTTCTTCTGAAATGTCAAGTGAACTGTACTTTAAACTCCACAATATGCATAGCATTCTTTTTATAATATATATTTGTCATTAACATTCTCTATTTTATAAGTCATTGTCATAATAAATTTTCCTTAATTTTTAATCATGGTTTCTTTTATTTTTTAAAATATTTATAATACTGTTTTAAAATATTTTTCTATTAATAAGTCTAACATCTATACCATTCAGAAAAAGTTTCTATTTACTGTAATTTTTTCCACTTTCTTTGTAAGTCTTATTTTTTTTTTTTTGAAAATAGAAATTTTACATGATACTGTCGTAACTCTGAATTCTTATTCCACCCTGGGAATAATTGTCATTACCAATTTTTTTATTGGTAACTTATCTGTAAATATCTTCTAAAGTCTGTCTCTGCAGAGGTATGCAGCTATTGATGTTTCTACTGAGATTTTTTTGTTTAATTCTTGTATTTATGTTTAATTGTGGTTTCCTAGGGGTCATATTATATTAGCATAGCTTAGTGGTCAGCCAGCGATTTGTCAGATGGTTTGATCAAACATCCTGAGCCAGTAAGACTTACAGCATTTGCTCATGAATCTATGTGTGGTTTGGAGAGTACATTCAAATCAAGCTGCTTAAATCTTTCCCTGGCTCTGGCTTTCCCCTGGCCTCTCCTGTGCCCCTCCACATGTAAATATCAGCTCAGGGTCACATAAGGATAGGTGGACAGCTAGTGCTCTCTCTGGTCCCTTCTTAGAGTGTGTACAGCTTGAACAGGTAAACGTCCAGACCACTAGGGCTATGTGTGTGTTAGGTCATTTTACATTGCTATAAGGAAAATACCTGAGGCTGGGTAATTTATAAGGAAAACAGGTTTATTTTGCTCATGCTTCTGCAGACTGTACAAAAAGCATGGCACCAGCATCTGCTTTTATTGAGGGTTTCAGGAAGCTTCCAATCAATATGGAAGGCCAAGGGGGAGCAGGTGTGTCACATGGTGAGACAAGGAGCAGGGGAGAGAGGAGGGGATTCCAGGCTCTTCTAGATAACCAGCTCTCAATGAACTAAGAAAGTGAGAATCACTCATAACCACGGGGAGGGCACCAAGTCCTTCATGAGGGATCCACCCCCATGATCCAGACACCTTGCACCGGGCCCCACCTCCAACACCGGGGATCAAATTTCAACAGAGATTTGGAGGGCCCAACCACCAAACCCTGTCAATGTGGAAGCTAATAAAGGCTCCCTGAAGCTGCATCATTCCTGTGTCTCTCTGGTAAATATCTGGCTTGTCTGGTGGTCTGTCATTTGTCCCAGGTGGGATCACAACTCCAGACCACTACAGCACTGGCTTTCCCCGCACATTTGCCACTGAGATGGCCAGAGTTCCCAGTGACTACCACGGACATGGTTTTCTCTGTTCCAAATCAAGTCAGTTTCCTCCAGAAACAAAGCTCTTAGGTTTGGTTTATATCACTCTTAAGAAACTTTCTGTGCTAGTAGATCAGGGGTGGGACAGGAGCTGCTCTAGATGGAAATGCCACAAAGTCCCCCTGCTCTTACCCATGGTTGGATAGTCTTTCTTGGCTAAATGCTTAGAAATTTTTGTATAGTCTTAGTTAAGCTCCCAAGTTCCAAAAATGATGATTTCTAACAATGTTGTTCAATTTCATCATTAATTTTGGAGAGAATTTACTCAACTCACTCCATTATTCTGGAAAACTTGACTCCGTTAACAATTACATTGTATTAAAATTAGTTCTTCCCAACTTAGTGCATTAAGTATGCTCTAGGAAATAAGTTTTCACATGCACCCAGAAAATTTTCAAAGATTAAGAGAAACTTACTCTAATCACACTTGTGGCTAAAACAAAAACTTACATTCTGCCAAATTCGAAAGCCTTCTGAAGTGCCACTTACAGTTCCCCTCCAGTGTGCACTCCTGTTTTTTAAAAAGACCAACTGAAATAGAGTAGAGCTGCCGAGAAGATTTGCTATAATCTTTTCTTGCCCAGTTTTGCAGTCCAAGTAAATCTACTTTAAAGTCCCTTTACATTCCTGAATGAAGATGAACTGATTTAGAAAAGCCGTGAAGAGCCACATTGCTGGCTTGAAGTGGATGAGGGATCCCCTGTGCGCAGGGGCTTACGGAGCGGCTCCCGTCCCCCCGCTGCGGTTGGCAACAGCGTCCCTGCCTGGGAGGATGATGGCTATTAAAAGGCCCATCCTCAGTTATGGGCACACCATGGATCAGGGCATATTTTAAAAATTTTGAATGCTAATCTTCCGTGTTTCTATTCAAGATACTAAATACAGATTTTAAGTTACTTAGATACACTTTTGAAATCAAGTTCTGAAGAAGATACTTATGCTAAAATGCATACTTTTGTTAATTCAATTGAAACGTTTGAAAAAGCATGCATTCACCATATAGAAAAGAAGCCATATCATACAATATGCTTGAAAGAAAAAAAAATAATTTCCATATGAAGCTTATTTGGAATTTCAAAGCTTCAGACATCATCTATTTATATATAACTTCATGGCCGAATTCATCTATTAAAAGGAATAGGAAAGCATCCATAAATCCCCAGGATAGAAAGAGAATATTTTCTAATATGCAGGTCCAAATACTCAGTTAAAACAAATGTTTGTGATAGTGTCTTTCTTTGTCTCTGTCTTCAGTTCAGGCTTTAAAACTGAACATTAATTAGGTATTGCTTATAAGGCAACTTAGATGCAAAACTGAAAAAAAAATTGTCCAACTATTCACATTACATACCTGTAAAAAACAGAGAATATTCAAATTCACTACCTGTATAATCACTAGTTAAAATAAAATAATTCATTAAAAGTGCTACAAGAATTATCCCTTTAAAACATTTTTCACCTGAAAAACTTGCTAACAGTTATTTTAGCAAACCCAGTTTGTTTCTCTTTGTTTTTTAAACCACTTTATTGAGCTATGATTGACATTGAAAATCTGTATATATTTAATGTATCATCTTCAAGAGTTTGGAGATAAATATAGACCCATGAAACCATTGCTGCAATATATGTCAGGAAAATGCCCATCACCTCCAAAGGTTTTCTTCCACCATTTTTATTTATTATTATTATTTTGTGGTAAGAACGTAACGTATCTATCCACTTAGCAAATTTTTAAGTATACAACATGGTATTGTTTACTGCAAGCCCTGTGTGGTACAGTAGACCTCTAGGACTGATTCATCTTTTATAACAGAAGCTGTCTGCTCTCGATTAATACCTGCCCGCTTCCCTTGCCCATCCTCTGGCAACGACTGTTCTACTTCCCGCCTCACTGACTTTGGCTCTTGTACAATCATCGTAAAAGAGGCATTGTGTCGTATTTGTCTGTCTATCACCGGTTTATTTCACTTAGCATAATGTCCTCCAGCTTCACAGTTTTGTTGCAAATGGCAGGATTTCCTTTTTTTTAAAGACTGAATAACATTACGTTGTGCATATATATCATTTTTTCTTTGTCCATTCACCTGCCCACGGAGGGTAGGTTGTTTCTAAGTCTTGGTTATTGTGAGTGATGCTATGGTGAACACAGGACTGCACATATCCTGATTTCAATGCCTTTGGCTATATATCCAGACGTCGGATTGCTGTATCATACGGCAGTTCTACTTTTAATTTTTTGTGGAACCTCCACCCTGCTTTCCATAGTGACTGTGTTAATTTATATTCCCACCAACAGTGTCCCCTTTTCTACACATCCTCTTCAAGATTTGTTATTATTTTTTATTAATAGCCATTATAACAGATGTGAGGTGATATCTCCTTGTGGAAAAATCCATTTTATACATGGAAAAAATTCAAAAAAAAATTTATTGGAATCACATATGGAATATGGACTAAAATCTTTCTGGATACCATTTGCCTCCCAAAAATGGAGGGGCGGGTAAGTGTTTTGCTTTCTCAATTAACTAAATGCTAAACCATATGGTTGTTTAAGGAGAAAAATATATAGATAACCAAATTCAACATTTGCTTTTATCTTAGTACGTTTGATCAGCTAGAACAAAATACCATAAACTGAGCAGCTTATCAGCAATAGAAATTCATTTCTCACAGTTCTGGATGCTGAAAAGTCCAAGATAAAGGTACCAGCAGATTCGGTGCCTGGCGAGGGCTGGCTTCCTGGTTCATAGGTGACACCTTCTCACTGTGTCCTCACCTGAGGGCAGGAACAAGGCTGCTCTTTGGGGCCTCTTTGAGAAGCACGCTAATCCCATTTGTGAGGGCTCCACCCTCATGTACTCATCATCTCCTAAAAGCCCCCATCTCCTAATACCAATACCTTGGGGATAAAGATTTCAATATATAAATTTTGGGGAGAACAAATATTTAGGCCATAGCCATATCCATACTTAATTTCTCTGTCAATTTTTTCTTATCAGAATACTAAGTTATTCCTACATGTTTCAGTTTCAATAAGTAGAATTTATCTGGCAGATTTGGCGGGATCCTCTTCCACAGTAGGTACTAGAAGGCCATGGCACTTTAGAGAGAATGGGATGAGTGGGATGTGTGTGAGAAAATTCATTGGCTTAAGCCTGTTGGATGCCTATGCTTTAATAGCATCACGTGCATAAAGCACACTCAGTGTCTGGGATGGAGAATAAATGGAACACAGAGCCAGCCCCAAGGACATAAAGACACAGCAAGTTAGATTTTATATTATGGTGCGTGAGATAGTTCCATTAGTGCCCTAAAAAAGCAAGCCCAGGAAACCAGCTGGGCGAGGGAAAGAGCGTAAGTCTTAGCATCCCAGCAGGAGGCCCTGGAGATGCCCCTGGGGATACACAAGGATGGTTAGGAAAGGACAGGTGGCACAAGTGGGGATAAACGTCTGCGCAAATACAAAAACCACAGCAAACTTTTGGAAAAGTGCAAGTGGTTCCTTTTGGCTAGAGAGGGTGTTGGGGGAAGATGAGGCCAGGAAGGTAAGCAGGACGTGGGCCATGGAGGTGCGTTAGCACATTCTGAGAGTTTGGCCATTGTCCTGAGGGGGCAGTGAATGTTACCAAAGGATGCGTAAGCAGGGGAACAGCATGATGATGTCTACCTGTTGGAACTGCCTTGGGGATGTGAAATAATCACAGGAGCAGGGAAACCAGAGACACTTGCAAGAAAAGTGAATGATGTAAGCCACAGCAGTGGCTCAAGGTGTCAAGGTGGGAGATCAAATTTGAAGGTGCTTTTGAATTGGAACTTCTGTGTTGCTGATTATGTCAGGAGGTTGCAAAAGACAACATAGTGAAGGATGATGTTCACGTTTTTCCCTCAGCACCTGGGTAGAAGGTCACATCATTGCAGAGAATGGTGGATACGGTTGGGCCCCCACGGAGTTCTGTACAGTGCATGTCTGCAGGGTGAAGGGTGGGAAGGAGTAAGCAAGCTCATGACATGTTTCGTCACAGAAATTATGATTTTGGCGAGCTTCAGATATAAGAGGAGAACCAGAATTCATGGTAATATTAAAGTGAATGATAAATTTATGATTCCACAAAGAATGCAGGTCCTAGCTTAGCACACTTAGATACAGTGGGAAAAGAGGAATATTCAAACAAGAAATTCAGAAATGATGTAGTATTTGCGGCAGGTGCTCTTGGCCACAGCCCCCAGTGATCTCCACTTCCTGGTGCCCCTGGCCTTGTATAACGCCCTCCCCGTGTGCGACTTGCCTTCAAACAATAGAAGATGGCCACATTGAGGGGGCGTCATGTCTCTCATTGCATAACCAAATATGGCTACTTCCTTCTTGCTAGCAGACTGGTCTTGGCACTTCTTGGCTTGCATACCTTGTCAGGTGAGCTACCACATTGAAGAAACCCATAGGACAAAGACATGAGGGTGGTCGTCACCCTCTGTCCATCTGGAACCTAAGATGCCCAAGTCCAACAGGCAGCAAGGAACATGCTTCTGCCAACAGCCATTCCTGTTTGGAAACAGATCCTTCCCCAGCCAGCTCAGCTGCTGCTGGCGTCTCGACTGCAGCCTTGTGAAAAACTCTGGGAGAACCCAGCTCAGCTCTGCTCTATTCCTGACCCACCACAGGTAACACAATAGATGTTTGTTATTGTAGCCTACTAAGATTTGGGGTGATTCATTATGCATCAGTAGATAGATAATATATTTAATGAACAATGAAATAAATAATATTTCACGATATGTTTTATGTAAAGAATGACCATAAAAAGAGGAAACAAGAAAGAAACAAGAAAGAGCATTCTCAGCAACATGATAGAAGGAGAAAGTTCAAGGAGAAAGGAAGAGTATAATATCATAGAAAAGTCAGGCGAATTAGAACTGGAATTCCTGATTACTTTAGCACCATAGAGCAGCAGTTTCCATGCTTTTTAGCACCAGGGACTGGTTTCATGGATGACAATTTTTCCATGGATGGGGGGGTGGGGGGCAGTGGGGGGCAGAGTTCAGGCGGTGATGCAAGCGATGGGGAGCGGCTGTAAACACAGATGAAGCTTCACTCCCTGGAGGCTCACCTCCTCCATCTCCTAAGTTTCATGGATCATAGTTTTCCACAGATGGGGCTGGAATTGGGGGGCGGGGCATGACAGAGCTCTTTGGCCTGGCCCCTCACAGGCCGAGGACTGGTACCAGGGACTGGGGACTGCTGCCATAGAGGACATTATTAGTTCCTGTGAATTTCCAAGTTTGCGGTGGTCTCACTGAAGGGAGAACAAGATCATGGGGAACCGAGGACTAGGAAACAACCAGGATAGAAACGGAGAACTGGGGACAGGAGCGGGAGCAGCAGAGGGCAGGTTAATTGGATCTGCGGGAGTGAATTATTTTGAATGGTTCGTGTTGGGAATGACCCAGGCATATTTACTGGTTCAAAGATATTGCCAGAGAGGGTACGAGCTTGAGAGCATTAATTTTAAAAACATAAAAAGGACTCCAAATTGTTGGAACAGTCCCACTGCATAGAATGAAGGGAAAGGCACGCACGTCCCTGTGGAAAAATGAACCGTGGAGAGTCTCAACGTAATGACACATTGTGAGTCCCTGGAGTCCAGCCCGCGGGAGGCCCCTGCGCCTGCCGGGTGTTTACCGTCCACCAGCCTGAACCTTCTGCAGCCTCACATGGGGCGGGCTGGGACGGACACCAGATACGGCCAGAACATGGCACTAAAAGAACAGTTTGGCACCACCCTACGGAACCTACCCTTTTATAGACCACCTCTTTAGCCCTTACTTCTTCCTGCCTGCTTTTAGAAATGATTGCTCAGTGCATTCTGTGTTGAAATTTCCATGCCTTTATGTTAGAGAGTCCAGTCACAGTTGCTAGTAAAAATTTCTTTCATGAAATTGATGCAATTTAAATATTAATGTTACCTTTATGTATTAGAATTTTAAAAATTGATATGTGATAAATCTGCATATGTGATAAAGCTGGTTTTAGACTTTCCAGTATTTTTTTTCCTGACAATGATTATAAAACTAAAAAAAAAAAAGGAGAAAGCCATAATTTACTGTATTTATTCTGATTTGCATGCAACATTTTTCAAGTAAAGCATACATTTATTTCTGAAATTAGCAACCCAACTATCTCAAAATTTTAGAAGCATACCCCTAAAGGCATCATGGGTACATGTGACCCACTGGGCCTGTGCTTCTTTGACATCAAGATGATTTCTCTAAACCCACAGCGTGATATTCTAGCACTTAATTTAGAAATGCAGCTTAAATCACAGAAGCCATAATATGTCAAATGATCCCACACTCGCAGGGGGAAAACAGTAAGTAATGAAAAAACTATGATTGCTTTTCTGTCCCTCCAAATGACAGTTATCACCTCAATGACCTGCTCCGGGCGGACCAGTCTAAACCCAGCACACTAAGGGATAACGTCATCTAACAGGGCAGTTACAAAAATCAATACAAAACCCATTTCAGAGATACTCTGTGTAAGAATCCTGGTGTAATGTTCATTTATTGAATAGGCCTGGGGAAAAAAACACAACAACTTTTCTGATATATATGCCTTACCTCCCAAGCAAAGGAATTCTGTAGGTAAGCAATAATTGTATTTTTCAATCTATTACTTAGACTTGCCATGGCTCAGGCTGGAATCTAATATATGGGTGGCGGCCATAACTCAATTACGGGGCCTTAGCAGAGTCCCAGTGTATTCAAAGAGCAAAGGGACAGAACAGGACGGCTCCCCGTGCTTCTCTGGGCGACCGTGCCAGTGCGAGAGAGAGAGAGAGAGAGAGAGAGAGAGAGAGAGAGAGTGAGTGCCCTCTTCTTTACAAGCTCATCTCGTTGCCTCTTTGACTACTACAGAATTTGTGTATTTAAATCACTATATTTAACCTGATCATATAATTTCCTTGCATTCCTTGCTGTTCATGTTTACCATGCTAGGTCCACACAGAGAACAAATGCGTTCATTTTGAATAAACAGGTGCACGACTGCTACAAGAGGCCGTGGCTTGTCAGGAGTGACCTCTTAAATCCCGGGAGCCAAAAGCCAAGTGGCAGCCTGGGGCCCTCCCATATGCCTGTCTGCTGATAGAGACAGAAGAACCCTGGGCTTGGAAAATCTCAGGCTCAGCCAGAGAGGTGGGAACGCCCTATGCAGCAACTTGCAAGGAAATATTCCGACAGCTGGTAAAAAGATTTTAGCTGGAATTAGTGCTACTCCTGGGAAATGTTAATGAAACCTGTTAAATCAACCTACACACCAGAAGCCCAATCATCTTAACCTTCACACTTTATGACCATCACACAGTTTCATTACCTGGATGTTCTGACTCTAAATGAAGAGCCATCGTGACATTCTTCAAATCATGGAATATTAACACGAGCATTGTATGGTCAGACTAATGCATTTTCAGATCCTTTATGCTAATTTCATAGCTCTAATATTCATTGACAATACTGCTTATTAAACCTAGTAATGAGTTGGATTTTAATTATTTTCTACTCCTCTATAATTTTCTAAATACGTATTTATGAAATGACCTAGAAAGTCTTATTATGACAGCTCACATTTGCTTGTTCAACAGGTTCTGAAATTTGGAAGATATTTTGGCTGTCAGCCACACGTTTGTCTGGTTATTGGACCAAGAGTCACATTCAAATGTCTCATCTTACTCTAATCAGACATAACCACTATATTTGTGATGAAGTCTGTACATGAACGATATACAACTATAGGTATTTATGTCTGTATCAAAACCGTAAGGGGAGAGCATGATTCCATTCTTGTGTAAAAGCCAATGTTTATTATTACCTAGCTGGAAATATTCATAAAATTATTTTTAGACTTCAGAGTGCTTTTTTCATTTCCTGAGGATTACTTTTGATGCTGTTATTTTTTTAGTATTTTTGCTTGAGAGACAAAGTAAACGGATTCCTTGAGTGAGATCACCCTGGTTCAAATTATGACTTCAGTACACATGGCCTGGTCTTGGAGAAGTCACCTTCAGCTTTCTGTCCTGCAAAGGGGCAGCGCAGTAGCACTGACTGGCAGGGCTGGCGTGAGCCTGACTGAGTCAGCACATGCAGCGTACTAGGGTCGGTGCCTGCAGCAGCTCAACTCATTGCTGTTTCAGAGAAAGTGTTAGCTATTATTTCTCTAAAGGACTTTTTTTTAAAAAATGCCAGTTACCTGAACTTCGCATGGCGAATCTATCTCTTGTTATATGTGAGGGACTGCCGGGTTGGGTGCTGGACCTCAAGGCCCTACCTGGGAGACAGGATGACCCGGGACAAAGCAGACAGCGGGCAGCAGGGGCCGTTTCCTTGCCCCATGCCTGCGTGGTCTGATTCTCAAGGCTGCCTCAGCTGCAGTCCACGCCCCCTTGCCCAAACCTCCACGTCATTCCCTTCCGGCCTCCGGAAGGTGGAAAATGAAGCCCTTGGTAGGTGAGTGTTGGCCCCTGTACCGGAGAGCTCTGCCTGCTCCTGCCGCCATACCCACAGTCTCTGCCATAGCGGATGAGGAAAGAATTTTTATAGGTTTGATGGAGCAAATTAGGAGAGAATGGGTTTCCCTCTCCCAATTGATGTAAAGTAGAATGTTACCTCACTCGCTTATATTCAGAATTTTCTAATTGCGTATGTATTTTGTCTTTATAGCTATATGAACTATGTTGTTTTTACAATACGAAATTACCTTTGGAAATGGAAGGCAGCAAAAGCAATTGAGGTTGCACTGCGAAGTTTCCCACATCGTATGGGATGAACAGTCACCCCGAATGAACATTTTATGACACTCGGCAAAGCTTAGGTACTAGAAGTGCACGGGCAATGTATGAAAACGCTCCTAAATTGTTCAGAAACCCAGATTACATTATTTCTGGAGCATGGTCATAATTGAAAAAAAAAAAAACTTTCATTAATGTTCATTAGCATTAAGATCATCGGTGGATTATGTTCATTTAAACATTTTATTTAAAACAGCTGCATTTTGTTGAATTGAGAAATATTTTTCTCCTTAAACTAATAAGTGCCCAAAATAATGTCTGTAAGCTACAATATTTATGCCTGTTGTCACTAATTTGTTTCCCTAAATAAGTGTTGATTTTAAAGCCACAATGATCACGTTTGTGAAAGCCATAGTGAAGAGGGTTAAATAAATTCGGCGTCAGTGTGATGGCAGAGCCCACACGTCCTGCAGCCCGTCAAGCGGCAGGCACGTGGGGTTGCCAAGTCCGGTCCTGCAAGAGCACGGTGGAGAGAGACAAAGGATCGTCTTCCAGGTAACAGCTTGCAATATCAATTGCCCAACTGTTCAACTCGGCATGCTTCAGTTTGAGACTTTTTAAAGAGGTAGATATATGTGTCATAAGTGCAATGAAAGGATGCTCCTCTCCTCCTCCTCAACAGCCTTACACTCACAGAACCGTCGGGTCTCTGGCGCGCACGTGCTTCTGTGCAGCTGGGCCTCCCACCCCTGCTTGGAGGGGTCCTTGTGATTGCCTTGTACCTACAAAGTTACTGCCTTTGGAACAGGGGAAGTGAGGGATATTGCAAAGGAACCCTCAGCTAGGCTACTTTGGCCACTCCTTGCACTCACTCGGAGAATCGCTTGGTCAGTGGAGCATAAGAATTTAAGTCACTTGACCACACTACAGTGCTGGAAAATCCTTAGAGGGACCTGCCAAGATTTATACCTGTGGAACTTCTTTTCTAAGTATGATAATAATATTAGGGGTTGCTTGACAATAAGAAAAATAGTCGGGGCGCGGTGGCTCATGCCTGTAATCCTAGCACTCTGGGAGGCTCAAGCAGGAGGATTGCTTGAGGTCAGGAGTTCAAGACCAGCCTGAGCAAGAGTGAGACCCCGTCTCTACTACAAATAGAAAAAACAAATCAGCCAGGTGTGGTGGCGTGCACCTATAGTCCTAGCTACTCAGGAGACTAAGGCAGGAGGTTCGCTTGAGTCCAAGAGTTGGAGGTTGCTGTGAGCTAGGCTCTAGCCCAGGTGACAGAGCAAGACTCTGTCTCAAAGAAAAAAAAAAAAGAAAGAAAAAGAAAATAAGGAAAATAAACTTTTTTCCTTCCTTGCTGTTCGTTGAGAGAATTATTGAATAAAATACATAAACATGAATATCATTTGGCTTTAGGCACAAAAAAAGCTGTAATTTAAGATATTAGTATTTTCTTTGTCTCTCTGTAGCCAAGGAAGGTCAGCCAGGACCTCTCAACGTGAGGCTGATGTGTGCTGTTTGCGATAATTAACACTGGTCCTTGTAAAAGGTGAATGAGTGCACATTTTTAATACTAAAACTATTAAAAGATCTTTATTCTTAACCTTAGATGATCTACAAACAGGAAGAACCTTGATAATCATTGCATTTCATACTTTGGATATTGTGATATACTTGGAATTCTGTCCTCCAAGCTCACTCCGGTGTTAGGCCTCCTGAGTGACTCAGACTCCAGGAAAAGCAATGCTGCGTCCTCCTCTAGCTCAGAGAATGGCACCAGCAGCAGTTGGCACCACTTAGCCGTCCCAGCCCATGACCCAGGGATCATCTTTAATTCCGCCCTTTCCGTCTTCCCTACTGGTACTGCGCCTACCAGCCGTTCTCTGGTCAGACCAGCCTCCGAGATGCAATATGCTACCGAATGCATATTCGTCCAGAAGCCATGAATCGACTAGTTCCTGGGGCCTTCGGTGGTGGAGCTAGAATAACAGATGACAGATTAGGCCCCTTCTTCAAGGGGAGATGAGGATTTGTGCTGGGGAGACGTGAAGTACCCTGTGGACAAGAAGAGGCCACACTGGGGACCAGGCATAGAAACAGTCACATTCGCACAGTTTGAAGTTCCGGAAACCCACTAAATCACTGCGGTTACCCTCGGGCCTTCATCAAGTTCTCATCACTCATCACTCCTTCTAGGTGGTGCTGTGAGGAATTAAGGCAGATGCTTAGAGACAGTGTCCCACCCAATTCCCTCTCTTTGATGTCACGCAGAGGCAGAAACGGGACAATAACGGGCTGTGGCCAAGAGTTTCTGTCGTGGATAAGAAGCCACAAGTGTTGGGGAGAACATGCTCTGTGCAGAGTAGCTGGGTGGGTAACTCGGAGCAGCGCTGAGACAGGCCCTGCACGCACACGCACACACACACACACGCACACGCACACGCACACGCACGCGCGCACACACACGTGCACACATGCACACGCACACGTGCACACACGCACACGCACGCACGCACGCACACGCACGCACACACGCACACGCACACGCACACATGCACACACACATGCACACACGCACACGCACACGCACACACGTGCACACACGCACAGGCACAGGCATGCACACACACACGTGCACACACGCACACACATGCACACACACGCACACGCATGCACACACGCACACGCATGCACACACGCGCGCACACACACACACACACCAGCTCACACTGTGTGGAGCAACCTGGCAGATGCTGACGTGACCAGCACTTTAGGAGGGATCAATCAATATTCGTATTTGCTGGTTGACAGCAAACTGTAGCATTTGATAAGTGGCCGAAGGATCTGGCTTTTCTGCTTTTGGTGAAAATATGACCAAAAATATGACGTCTCTGTGGCCTTTGAATCAGAAGTCCCCATGTCCCTTCCCTCTAGCCCAAAGAAGGACTTCAAAAGTGAGAAGTTTCTGGCACAGCTTTGCCGAGATAACACCTGGAGCTGTGTCGTTGACTGTCCCAATCATTCTTTTACCTTTCTGTAACTTATTTTTTGTTGGCACAGGGTCTCACTCTGTTGCCCAGGCTGGAGTGCAGTGGCATGATCACAGATCACTGTAACCTCAAACTCATGGGCTCAAGGGATCCTCCTGCCTCAGCCTTCTGAGTAATTGGAACTACAGGCATGTGCCACCACCACGTTGGGCTAATTTTTTTACTTTTTGTAGAGACAGGGTCTCACTATGTTGCCCAGGCTGGTCTCCTCTGCCTTGGCCTCCCAAAGTGCTACGATTACAGGTGTGAGCCACCACACCCAGCCCCTTTCTGTAACTTTAATGTTGATGTCATGGAGGTTATCGTTCCGGACTATGAAATATTTTATAAATATTCCAGACGGGTGCTGTACTTTGATTCTTGCTTGAACTTAATCCCCAAATTGCCATCTGAGCATGTTTTTTGTCTGCCTGAAGGAAAGGTGATGTGCACAAGAGGCCTGCTCCG
Organism: Avahi laniger; assembly: GCA_963575035.1. Classification (NCBI taxonomy): domain Eukaryota; kingdom Metazoa; phylum Chordata; class Mammalia; order Primates; family Indriidae; genus Avahi; species Avahi laniger. The sequence continues at coordinate 14,028 of CAUYSK010076425.1, forward strand.
CTCTTGGCAGAAACATCCTGAAAGGAAGAGGACTCCTCCCAGGTAATGGGGAGCTTCCCTGAGGGGACTGCCCCGCCACTGGGTCTGGCAGTGCCCCCCACCCCAGGGACCTAGGCATGGCACAGTAGTGTTGCTGGAAGCATTTTGATCTCCTGTTATTTATCTCCCTCAGAAGCAGCTTCAGATTGTCACTTAGTATTATTTCATTGTGACTTACAGTGAGCTAAAGTAACAAAGTGAAAAGTCTCCAGAATACTGTTTGTTAGAGGTTTTATTTATTTGTGCAGTTTTAATCAATGATTCTATTTGTTACTCTGAAGAGAGGGAAAGAAACTTCTGTTGTCTCTAACACTGTAGATTATAGGGAAAAATGTGCTTTACTCTTGCAAGTTAGTTTACTGCTTTTTAAATATACTTTCAGAAACTATTTAAAAGTATAGGTGGTTGATTTCCATTTGTAAGGAGACACCCATATTGGAACACACAGGCATATATTTTTAAATTTGTCTTTGTTTTAGGATTGATATTAACGGGTGTGTGCTGTGCGTGTGCATGTACAAACACACACACGAGCTCAAAATTATCAACTATCAAATGAAGGAATGGACTACTTACTCACGTGAGAGCCACACAATCATAGACCTTTGAGTTCATCATTAGGTTTGGGGCCATGTGATTTGATCCATATTTGAATCCACAAAATAATGATCCATATGCTAGGCGATGCTTAAAGGGACCTCCAGTGACAATATTATTCATTTTTTAAGTAGGAAGAGACATATGCAAAAAATATGAAAAGACAGATGATAAAAATGGAACTCGCTTTGATTCACAAACTGTATTACACCCACCCAACACACACACACACGCACACACACACAAGGAAAGAGCCCAGGACGGGGCCACGAAAGTCATTCGTTGGCATATATTTTGTTAAGACAACGAGCTCTCCATATTTCTACCCTGATCCCCCCGGGAGTCTTCAGTCCACAGAATGATCCTAATTGAATTTTCTCCCTAAATGGAGTCTGCCCTGATGTGAACTCGCTTTGAGCACGATGACAGGGTGGGCCGCCTCAGAGCTGCAGTTCCCTGAGACCTTGGGCTCTCCTCCATTACCCCCATTATCTAAACAAATAACCTCGGACAAATCAATTTGCATTAATCCGGCCTCGCGGTACACAGCTCCCCAGCTCCTTCACAATGTCTCAGTCAAGATTCAAACGAATTTGCTTCAATGTTTAGCTGTGAAAGAACTTAATCTCCTACTTGAAACTCAAGTCCATTGAACATTACCATCAAATAAAAACACTCAATAAAAAAGAGTTAGAAATCAAAATGGGAAAAAATAGAGATCACGCAGAATTACAGCTTCCTTATATTATGAACAATAGAATTCAGAATGTCTTTAAGATATATGAAAAAATAGACCAAAGGGGAAAATTTTTACTCTAAATTTGCCGTAGACATCTTTTCACTGACATTGAAAGCAGCCCTTCAGTTTACAGGTAATTTTCTTGCATTTTCTGATGCTCAAGGCAGATAAGGTTTAGTGTTTGAACGGTTCAGTGGACTCTTTAGACGCGGTGGATTGGATTGTTGTTCAGAAACCGCCCCCTCCTCACCCCGTCCAACCTTTATATCCCTGTCTTCCTGAGATTTGCCCTGTGCGTTAGCCTCATGGTGGACACGGTGTCTGCCCGCGCAAGCAGATGCCGTTGTCCTAAGTAAAGCATCTGTGCGCACTTACGACCATCAACCCACACCCATGATGAACGCATTTCAAACAGAGCTGAGCCAATGCCCAGGGAAATGCCAGACCCAGCTGACGCACAGAAGATCCAACCAGCCGAGTCCAGCCTGCATCAGCCAGCCCCGGGGACACACAAACACAGGAGAAGGAGACAATGATTGCTGGTTAAGCCGGTCAGTGTGGGGAGGAAGTTGGGCAGAAATGGCCGATAGCTGGGGGTGTGCCCTGCACCAACGATCAACGCCGTTTCTGTGATGCTCGGAGGCCTCCACCTCTCTCAGGCACATGCCCTCATCTGTCCGCACCTGTACTCATCACGCCTGGCGATTTGTAGGATGAAACTCCAGATTAGGAATTCTGAATAGCAGGTCTAAAACAACCTGTAACTTCCAAGGGGAAAAAAAAAGTTCATGGGAAGTATTTGAACCCATTTAGGATCCTGAAGCCGGAGTTAATTACTTTTGTGTTAGGCATTGGCTAACGAAATGAAACTCATACAGGTGTAGACAGATAATACCTGTCATTCTTGTCAGGGAGCCTCGAGGCTGCATTTTGCCATATGCAAGCTCTGCGGTTGTGGGTCAGGGATGAAAGCTTACAAAGTGGGTGGTCAGGTCTTGCCTTAGCTATTTCTTCAGGGGGGTTCTCTTATCATAGTGCCGTGCCACCTTCTACACACAGTCGCTCGGCAAAGGAGCGACTGCACACTCAGGCATAGGGTGAAGCACCCACAGGCCTTGTTTTCAAAGGGTCTAACAGTCTAATAAAAGTGAGTTGGATAGGCTCGGCAAGGTGGCTCACGCCTGTAATCCTAGCACTTTGGGAGGCTGAGGCGGGTGGATCGTTTGAGCTCAGGAGTTCAAGACGAGCCTGAGCAAGAGCGAGACTCCGTCTCCACTAAAAATAGAAAGAAATTGATCAAACAACTGAAAATAGAAAAAAAAAAAATTAGCCAGGCATGGTGGTGCGTGCCTGTAGTCCCAGCTATCTGGGAGGCTGAGGCAGGAGGATCACTTGAGCCCAGGAATTTGAGGTTGCTGTGAGCTAGGCTGACGCCATGGCACTCTAGCCCGGGCAACAGAGTGAGACTCTGTCTCCGAAAACAAAAATAAATAAATAAATGAATAATAATAAAAAATTATAAAAATAAAAAAATGAGTTGGATAGGGAAACAATTAACTGTAATTTGAATGAGAAATATGTGTCACCACAAGACAGTAATGACATGAGATGATTACCAAGGGCTTATTATATGTTGGGTACTGTTTTAAATGTCTTATATACCCTGCCACATTTATTATTGTAAGAATTATCCAAGTTAGACAATACTGTGTTCAATTTACAGTTAGTTGGAGAAAGGAAAACCCATGCAATTTCAGCAACTTGTCTATGCAGACCCAGTAGGCGATTGTCGATGCGAAATCAAACCTAGATCTTTGTGCCTGCTAAGTGTCTGCTTTGCCCTCTCTGTTGCCCTACGGCTGATACTGTCTTACGGGTACAATGGAGCTGAGAAGGGGACGAGCTGACGCCCGGCAGCGTGGACTAAGCAATACTTTGTAACCAATGGCCCGTGGAGGCCATCCTGGAAAAATAGCCAGCGTTTGACAAAACAGATGGGAAGAGATTATGTGAGCGCATTAGACCCATTTAGCTGGTAGCAGCTGGAAGAAAAAACAAAGCAAGGGAGTTGGACTGGGAAAGAAAGAAGATCTTGATTCCGGAGGTGGGAGGCACCCAAAGCAAGTCTGATGTTTTCCCCGCTCCCCTCTCGGGCAGCCCTAGGCATCACTGCTCGGCAACGTGTACCGCAAACTGGGTGTCACACCCTACAGAATTGGTTCTTTGCAGGCTTAATATTTTAAATTTCCTTCAAATATTTGAAGTTTCCGTTTATGTGTGCATGTATGTGTCCAAGCCTGTCTATTAATAAAAAATCATTTTGTATTTATACGTTGTTTAATAACATTTTAAGTAGAGTAACACTAAGAAATTCAATGGGAATATCAAATTTTCTTCAGGTTTATAGACATGTGGTGCATATACTCTATTATTTGCTCCTCTGATGATTATTTTTCATGTTTTATGATTCATTGTATGTAAACTGCAATTGAATGTGGCTCCAATGAATAAAGTCTACACTGGAAACTTCCCTAGAGTTTATTTGGAAATCCCTCTGCCGTTTTTGTTACGTGCAGGGTGACAAAGCGTGTGTCCTGCTGCTGCAGCGTAAAGGGAGGAAGAGCCTGTTTTTGTTCAACACTGTCCCTGTGCCCTTATCTCTACAGTAAATTTCCAAAACATTTTTTTTAGTCCAACTTAAAATGTTGATTTTTTAAAATTACTTTTATTTTTTATTTCAGAGTATTATGAGGTTATAAATGCTTTGGTTACATAAATTGCCTTTGCACTGCCCAACAAGCATGCTCATCCCCCAGACAGAGCACCACATCCGCTAGGTGTGGATTTACCCACCCCCGCCCCTCCCACCTGCCCGACACCCTGTGAATGTTGCCTCCCTTGTGCACATTAGTGCTGATCAGCTAGTACCAATTTCATGGTGAGTACACGTGGTGCTTGCTTTTCCATTCTTGTGATTCTTCACTTAGAAGAATGGGCTCCAGCTCCATCCAGGATAATACAATCTGTAGTTCATCATTTTTATTTACTTGTTTATTTTATGGCCGAGTAGTACAAGGAGTTGGCTACTGCCCAGAGTGACCCTGAGGTGGAGGTTTCATAGAGGCGTGTGGCCCAGGAGTGAGGAGGGGCTGCACCAAGACCATTGCCTGCAGTGGGCTGGGTCCAGCAGCCCAGTGTCACTTGAGTGACCCTAGGAGGTAGGGCTGGGCCCAATCCAGATCATACAGAGCACTTGCGGGACAGACTGACAGCAGGCACCCTTAGCCACCCAAGAGGGAAGCTGAGTCTTTCCTGAGACACTCAGGCTGGGCGGGACTTGGGGCAACACGCAAAAGGGGGAACATGTGCAATGGCTTTCTTGAGTGGGGTGAATGACAGAAGAGAGAGGACCAATTGTCAAGCGATGGCCATCAGGTTGGGATTGATCCAGAAGCAGCCAAAACTTAGGGCCAGGCTGAAGGCAGCTTGGAACGTGTCCCAGAAGCCAAAGGGTGGGGAAGCTGCCCCCACCCTGGACAGAGCAAGTGTTGGCAGTGGACACATGGCCAGTCCAATGCAAATGTCCCCTGCACTGAGAGGTGAACCCCAGCAGGGCACACTGGTGACATTTTTGACTACAAAATTACCAAAAATGAGCCTCTGCTTTTGCCTGTTTCTATTTTTGGATAGATCTCGCCAATGCGGGTAACAGAGCTATACCATCCATGGCTCAGGCCTGCCTTTCTGCCTGTTTCAAAATGAAATGCAATGCTATCAGTTACCAGAGGATTAACTCACTTGGCACAATCACAAGAAACACCACACACCTTAAAGAGAAGGGACTTTGTTTAGCACTTTAAAATAAGGATGATGCACTTGAATTTAACTCTCCTGCATATTAATGGCAGGACGAGAGTCACAGAAGGGACCGGCGGCCTTTCTTCCAAGAGTCTCACAACACTTCACAGGAAGCAGAGTTTCCTTTATCCTCACGGCAAACCTTCTAAGCAGGCAAATCAGATTACGTCCGAGCAGCTCCGAGAACTTCACGTGCGCGATTGCTCTACCCTCTCAGCATCTCTGGCAGAGGCAGAGGCCGGATGCGGCGTGCCGAGCTGTCTTTATTGTACCTCTCCGACAGAGGCGGATGGGACGTGAGGAGACGCTCTGGATTCCACACTTTGCACATTAATCAGGGGAAAATCAGAATTAGAAATGAGATAGCTGACTGCAAGCTCAGGCCAAAAGGACTGTCATCAGTATCTCTCCAGTTTAGGTTAGTGCATAAAAACAGAACTGCGGAGCACTAAGGGGCTGTGCTCCACACACGGCAAGGATTTAAAAGCAGGGATGTAATGACCACACTCTGCTCTATTCTCCAGCAACACTCGGCGCGTTTGTCAGTTCTCACGCCTTGGTCCCCGGTTTCAGGTTAATTGTGCCTTCATTGTAATAGAGCCATAGCAGTAATCCACGAGGTATCATTTCTAGGGAGTTTCTCCTGCTGTATAATAATCAAAAAAGCCTATATGCATAAGAAAATTATCTGGGATTTTAGTTCAAAAAAATCCTATTTTTTCCTGTTTTTCTTTTTTGGTCAGATTATGAAAATTAAGATTTTATAGGAGCTGTATCTGACAGATAGTGTTTTAGACTTATTTTTCAACTTAAAAGGAAAACCTAGCTTTTCTTTCGTAAGCTTTCCCTTCAGGCAACATTTTCCTACTGTGCTCATCTACGGAATACCACAGCTCCCATTTTTTCTTCCCGGCAAAAGCATTGCCCCTTTCCTTCCTGGAATTCCACACTTCCGTTTAGGTCGGATCCCTCCAGCCTGAGAGAATCCTTGCCTCTGGGCCACCAGTCCATGGCGCCATCATCTCCTGGCGCCAGCGCAGCTCTGGGAAGTGTGGGTGGGAGAAAACTCTTCCCTAAGGAGGCTGTCGGCGTCCTGTGGCTGCCACCACAAGTACAGCAGTCCGGGGCCCTACGACAACGGAATGGATTCTCCTACAGTTCTGTAGGCCGATGTCCAAAACCAAGGAGTCAGCAGGGCTGGTTCCTTCTGTGGGCACTGAGGGATGATCCTGCTTATGCATTCTCCCACCTTCCTGTGGCTGGAACAGTCCTTGGCATCCCCCTGTGTGTCTTAGAGCTGCACCACTGTCCTCTGCTTCTGTCAGCGTGTGGCAGTTCCCAGTGCGTCTCTCCGTCCCTGCGTCTTCACGCACGCCCTCTGATAAGGACGCCAGCCGTCGGATTTAGGGCTTGACCTAACCCAGGAGGACCTCATGTTAACTTGATGACCTTCACAATGACCTATATCCAAGTAAGGTCGCATTCACAGGTATGAGAGGGTAGGACTTTAGCATAATGTTTTGGGGTGCACCATTCAACTCGCAACAGCAAGAAAGAGGAAACTCAGCCCCTTTACAAAGGAAAATCAGATGAGGACTCCAGGAATCAAGGGTACGTGAGCCTGAAAAAAGCAAACCCCGTTCTACAGTTGGGCCAGATGTTTCAAAAGCGGCTCCAAGAGGCAAGGCAGGCTCTGCCATAAGTGAGCATGAAAGGGGCTGATGAAGAAAAGCCGGACAGGTGGGCTTCGGGAGGATGGAGGTATGAAAACAAGTGTCTCCGAAGCGAAGCCCGGCCCCACTCGTCTGCTGAGAGATTTGAGAGCTAATCTAAAGTGCAACAAAATACTGCCCTGTGAAATGCAAGTTAGGGTCATTGCTCTTAGCTGTCACTCCTAGTCTAGTTTTGATTGCTTATTTGTTTTAATAAATATCAAGCTTTTAAAAGTACATATTACAAAAAGTTGTAGATTAATTTCTTAGTTTTCTTTTAATCGATATGTGGTTTCAGATACCAGCACAATGAAAATTGTTGTTCGGCCTTCCCGATGCGGTGGTTGTCTCCAGTGTTTATCCCTAACAACGCGTCACCCTGCACAGAGCTTCAGGTGGCCGGAGAGCGTGGGATGCTGCACATTCCACAGGTGGTGGAGGATCCTGCGTCTTTCAGCCCTAGTCAGAGGTCCGGGGGAAGCTCAGAGCTGTGGTACGTCCTTGCCCAACTCCCAGCCCTGGGACTGCTGTCGTCGTCACTACACAGGGTGACAACCTGCACTGGGGACCTCCACGATTCATGCTGGTCTCCTATTTTCTCTTTCTGCCCCAGTTTAAATCATTTTAATTTTCATAAGATTAATTGAAAAATTTAAAATGCAAATGCAACTTAGTAGCACTGTAATAATTTTGCACACAAACAGATGTTTTTCTGTGCAGTTCTTCATAATCCACCACCTATTGGCGCAGTGACCCATTTGTGGAAATGTTTTGTTTACACATATCTTTTATTTCCATGACACAATAATTTTATATCTTAGTTGTTTTTATAAAATTTTTGTATGTGAAATATCTAGTAAATGTGTTATATTTTTTCACTTTCTACTCAACAAAATTTAACAATTTTTTTCCTGTTTTTTTCTTTTCTTTTTTTCTCATTTTCATAGTATTTGAGGTTAGCTCATTGGCAAGCAACTTAACAATCAGAACTCAGCAATCAAAAAATAGGACAGAGTGTAATTTTTAGTGAAAAATAATGTTAAACATGTTCCCGAATTTCCTGTTCGGTTTTTGCTGAATGCATAACCTTTCTGTGAACTTACCTCATTAAACTTATGTGGAAATGTAGCCACTTCTTATGTAGGACTGAGGAAGGATTTATTAGGATCCTTCACCATCCTAGGGCACACATCTCTCAAAGAACGGAAGCGTCAGGGAGGTATGGGGCATATACCAATAGTGTGACTTCTGAATGTTACCTCCTAGAAGTTCTCCCAATTTCTTTGTGTTATGAAACGAAGCAGCCAACTCGGTAATTCAGCCCCGAACGTGGCTTTAGTTGCCGGTTCCGTCACTTCTCCTATAAGCAGTTTGCGAGTCCAACAGAGGACAAAGGGACTGACTCTTTACTCATAAATGAGTGTGCGGTCAGTGTTTGAATGTAGATTTTCTACCTTTGATTGTAAAACAGACAGATATCAATTTAAATAATTTGGGTGAAAATTATATTTTAACATCTGCACACAATTATGTATTTATTCCCTGGGGGTTTCCTTGGGGTGCATGTTCCATCAACATTTTCCCATTTTAGTAAGCAGCGCCTTGTGATGCTTGGGAATGGTTCAGAGTCGAGCTTGCGACTGTCCCGTGGAGGGAGGTGCCGTCTCATTCCAGCAGGTGTCCCAGATGCTGTGAGCCTTCCCTTCACCTGATACGAAACCCCCTGCAAATTGTCAGTAAAAGCTTTTGTTCCTCTCACCTCTCAGATTTGACAATGCACTTGGTGTATTTCTGACTGCATTCTTTTCTCATCAGTGACGAGAGAAGCTAAGAATTTCAAGTCCAAAGCTTTGAACTTCAACAAAAGTGATGTAAGAGGTGAATGGGAAAGAAGACTATAATCTTTGCGTTTGAAATAAGCATTTTCTGCTTATGATCTTATCTCACAAGATTGCGCAGCTGTTAAGTAAATTCTCAGAATCACTACTTAGGGCTTCTTGTATTAATCAAGAAAAACATGTTCAAATTGGATAAAAATATGATTGCCGCCAAAATTGACAAGAACATCTGGGGAAGGTTTGAGTTCTCTCGTGGAGGCACATGGCTTCAATATTAGCAGGCAGATGAAGCTCGAAAGAATCAAAGGGATGTAGAAAAATTAAAGACAGTTCCACTGGATGCTTTCTCTTGAACGTGTTTGGACTGAACGCAACTTTGCCAGGGCGGAGACCTGTGTCTCTTGTGCAGTCCCCAGTGCCTGGCTCGGGAGGACAAAGATGCGTAGGATGCACCCGCGGTTATTCCATCGGTGGAATTAGCAGGGACCTGTTTTCAGAAGGCCGTGGATGGAGAGAACCACAGCCTTCATCTGTTCATTCCTTTGAAAAATATTCACTGAACATCTACTGGATGTCTGGCCATTAATCCAGACATTAGAGATAAAGCGGTGAATAAAAATAACCAAAACACCTGCCTTCATGGAATTTGCCCTCTGGAACAGAGAGACAAAGAATAAGCATAACGAATCAGTAACATACAGAAATTAGTGCTAAGAGTTTTAAGAAGGTTTCAGCAGGAATGGGTGCTAAAGGCTTCTGAAAAGAGAGTGCCCTCTTAAGCAGACTGGAGACAGCTCACTGAGAAGGGGCCCCTGGAGCACTTTTCAGTGGTAGATTAGGGCAGATTCAGGGGCAGCGGGGAGGATGGGCCGGCAGGTGTGGCCGCCCCGAGCCGGCACTCGGGAAGCGGTGGGTGAGACCAGGGGGTGCGGGGCGGGCGCCCGGTCCTGGGATTTGGTATCCCAACCTCATAGTGCCCAAGCCTGTGCCCTTCCTCTTCCCCCTAAAACTGGCTCCACCCACAATCCTTCCCAGATCAGTCAAAGCTGATGTTATCTTCTGGTCTCCCAGGGCAAAAATCTCGGCGGCATCTTCCTCTCACGCACACCTCAATCCTTAGATCATACTGGACTTTATTTTTTTTTTTAATTTTTAATTTTTTTAATTTTTTAAATTTTATTTCAGGATATTATGATTTTAAATACACCCAGAGTCGGACCAGTCCTCAGCCTCCCAGCTCCCACCCCGGCCTCAGCCACCATCCTCCCTGGCCGGGCCAGCAGGCTCTTCTTGGAGTGACCTCTGCAGGTGTGAGACACTGGCAGGCCTCGGCTGCCCTTTCCCCAGGGAAAGGCAAAGTCCTGCAATGACCTGCTAGGCCCTGTGTGATCTGTAACCTGCATCGATCAAGATCCCAGCGAGACACAGAGGCCCCACACAGATTAGAATAACTTAAGGAGCATTTGGCGGGAGGACTCTTTACAGAAGGCGCGAGCATGGGGTCGGAAGACACAGCAGGTGGGTAAGAGCTGCACCCGGGGAAGGGGAGTGCGGGCGGGCAGGGCCCCTTGGGTGCACTTGGCCCAGCCTCAGCCTTCAGAGGGGAAGGGAGGTGGGCAAGGGTGATGGCAGGGCACCAGCCGGGGAGACAGGAAGCCGGAGACAGATGGCAGGGAGCCAAGGCCTGGCCAGTGGATCCAGCCCGGTGGGATTGCAGGCAGGGTGGGCAGCAGAGCTAATGAGTGAGGGTCCCTTCCCCACCGTGTCTTTGAAGGTCTGTCCCCACTGTAGCAGTTGCACCGGGCTCCTCCATGCCCAGGTGCCTGCCTCAGGACCTTTGCACTGACGGCTTGCTGGCCCCAGCAGTCTTCCTCCTCACATTCTCAGGCCAATTGTGCCCCTGCTTCCTGACGGTGCCCAGCTGCCACCTTCTCTCTGTTTCCATGTGCAACACCCATGTGTAGTAGGCAGAATGGTGGCCTCCCAAAGATGTTCGTGTCCTAATTCTCAAAACCTATGAATAGGATGCCTTCCAGGGTGAGGCGCTTGGCAGCTGCAATGAGTAAAAGACCTTGAGTTGGGCAGATTAGCCTGGAATAGTACCAGGGGGGTCTTTGTAAGGGAGAACTAGAGAGTCAGAGTCAGAGGATGCTAGAGATGGGAGTGGAGGTCAGAGCCACAGGGTGCCAGAGGCCACGACCTGTAGAGACAATGGGGACAGATTCCCCCAGAGCCCCAGGATGCAGGCAGCCGGGCATCCAGTGAGGCCCTGCGGACTTGTGAGCTACAAAGCTGTGAGACAAGAAGTGTTTGTTGACTTCCCCTGAGTGTGGGCCACACCACAGCAACAACAGGAAACCTGCGCGGGAGGCGAGCGGCTACGCTGACCTTGGGCACCGTCTGTGATGTCAGAACACCTGTCGCCCCTGGGTCAGGATGCTTGGGCATCTGATTCTGCCCAAATTTGGCCAAACCTAACTATTGTTTGGATGCATCAAAGATGTAAAGGCAAAGCATATTTAATTTTGCAATTTTTGTAGAAATTACAGTGGTTAAGTTGTTTAAAAATTTAAATGCCCTTGCCAATAATTCTGACTCTGAGTTAAAATTAAGATATTTTAAAATCTGACAATTTGAGTAATATTATTTCATTTTTTAAAAATTTTATCTTACTCTTTCCAAAGAGAAAGGAGTTTATAAAGACATAAGTATATAAATATAGATGTGTAACCACCACTAATTACTTTGTTAAATTAATTCTTGTCATCTGTTCAGTGTGCATTATTGTGAGTGACATCACCACATATATCCTCTGTGTGCAGTATGTTTGAATATGTGTGTATATATGAGTGCATTACCACATAGAACTATTAATCACTAGTTATTATTGCTGTGAATACATGGCTATATTAATAGCTCTAATTATAGAGATAAAGTCACTGAAAATATCTGTGAACTTTCTAAGGACCCACGCACACATTTTAAATAATATTTCTACTATATGAAGTTCCAAATAATCACTTTACTATCGTAATTTTCTTTTGGCATTCACCTCAATTTTAAACGGGGGAAGCACTGTCTGTCAGAGTTGATTTCTTGAATAAAAATGCCCATTTTTCATTAACTTAGACTTCCAAAATGATTTGGCTACTTTCGCTTCGACTTTGGATAAACAGAATGGACGACCCGGCCGTGGAGGGAGTTGCGCGACTTCCCTTCTAACTCATCAAGGGAGGGCGCTTAAAACCGGGGTCAGAATTAGATTCAAATGGATTTTCTGCTATTTATTCTTCCCATCACAAATGTCTTTTCACATAGTCAATGATTTTTATCGAAATAAGCTCACAATTCCATTCCTTTGTGTGTCTCTTATAGTTGTGCTCCTTTCCTTCAGTGCGGGTTAGAAGGACCAGACAGTTGCGGGGCAACACGCCTGTCTGTGGACCTTCCGGGCTGAGACAGGTGCCGTCACCCGCTGCTTAGTCGCATGCGTTTTTAGCTTCTATAATATTTGGATGATTTGTTTATTCAGAAAATTATCAAAAACTAAAAAAAAAGCCATTGAATTCAGACAAGATTAGGTGCGTTCAGGGTGGTGTGGCCGTAGACAAAAAAACCATTGAATTCAAAGGTAATGGGGTTACGTCATTTAGGAGCCATCATTTCTGATAGTTAATGAAGTATTTTTGCAGTTGACACATCCAGATACTGGAGGGAAAAAGGGCATTGAAAGTATAATAGAGTGTATGCGCCCTCTTCAAGAAGAGGAAACACACCAAGTCTTCAAACTCCTCTCCCTGGGGTTGGAGGGTCGGAAGGTCATAGAAGTGCAGCTCAACTGGACATGGTTCAGATGCACAACTGTGCCCATTTGCACAGCTGGTGAAAGATGCACTTCTAGTGGTCCCCACATTTCACTGCTAAATACGAAGGAAATGGGAGTCTCTTAGTCTCCTTCTCTCTTTGTTTCTCTGTCCGTCTGTCTGTCTTCCTTGTTTTCTGTCTCTGTTTGTCTCTTTCATTCCCGGTCACGGACCCCAGCTTCTCATCCTCTGTGAAGCCGGTGGCTGCTTCCTTCTCTCTGCCTCCCACGCACTCACTGCTCTGGTCATCTCGTCCTGGCTCACCGCTGAAAAATCACCTGTAGGTTGACGACTCCAAAATTTATTTCCCTGAACTCCAAACTCCTCTATCTAAACACCTTCACGTTTACCCTTGAATGTCTGATTGGCATCTCAAACCTGGTAATCGAGCCTTACTTATTAAGCTAGCTGTCGAGAAGGAGAGAGCAGATTCAGCCCTGGTCTGCCCCAGTGTCGGGGAGCGAGGTCTCGGGGTCAGCGGCTCAGTGAGTCTGTGCAGGGAAAGGAGAGCAGCAGTTCACACGGGCTTGGAGCACGTCTACCTTTACCCATAACCCCACAAACACCCTGCCCCCCCAAAAACCCTGAAAGCATGTGTGCTTCCCATGAAAGTACGTCTTTAAGAAAATCAGCTGCCCTCTGTACCAGTTCTGCCAGCAAGACCGCTACCCCATCCTTCTCATAAAGCAACTCTACGCCCCGTTTGCGTGTCTCCCACTCGGCCTTACACGAGGGTGTGAGACACAGACGCAGAACATGCTAGTAGCCTCCAGAGGCTAAGAGTTGATAAGCCAAGGACTTATAATTCAGAAAATAGCAGTCTCCTGTATTCGAAAATGTTAAAATAGAATTTGGTTATGGAGATAACGATTTCATGAATTTAAATTAGAGTTTCTACCTTTGTAAACTACAGGAAAAAATGGAAAGAGGAAAAAATGCTTAATTGGCATTTGCACTTTAAAACGTCAGTCGCAAGCATCGGTATCATAGACTGTGGTATCCCATGTGGATGTTTAATTCTAATGGAAATAATGTGAACTAATTTTTCCAAAAGAGCTCTTTAATTATCTCTATTGGAAAAACTTCAGCAAAAGGCAAAGTTCAAATACTAAGCTAATTTATAGTGGTTGAGAAATACTTAATGCCTAAAAACAGTGAAATAAATTTAGATTTATTATGGGCAATAATGGATAATCACAAGCATTCCAATATATTCCATGATGGCATAGCATTGCATAAGCCACATTGCATTTATTACGAACATCTGGCGCACTGTGCTCCATTCAGATCACTTTAATTAAACCAGCCTCCGAGCTCCCATATAACGCAAGGGCAGCTCCAAAGAGGCGGAGAACAGCCCGGCGCATTCATGAAGGTCTCAACTTAGAAGTCGGTCAAGTTGGAGATTAGGAAACGGATTCCTTCACACAAGAGGGGTTTGAGGTAACGCTTTGCTGCACACCTTTAACGTCAGACCTAGAGCCGTAACCCCCAAAACGCAGCGTTTAGTCTGGCCACCTGCACGTCCGCGCCGTGGCCTTCTAATCGTTTCGAGCCAGGCTTTGCGCCCCGCGGCGCGCAGTGCGGACAGGGGAGCTCCGGGCGGGCGGGCGCGCACGGGAGCCGGCAGCCCACGGGCTGCCACACGGGCGAGCGGGGGACGCTCCCTGCATCCCCCCAGCGCCTGGCACCGTCGCACTCTGGGGTTAGAGCGACGAAGGGCACAGCCGTGACCCCCCCACGTCGGCACTCACACTCCGTGGCGGGGGGACACAGGCGCAGTCCGCAAGCAGACTCGCTGCTCACAGGAGCGCGGGAGAGCACCGAGGTGGGGAGGAGGGTGCAAAGTGGGGGTGACGCCTGAGGTACAGGAGCCGAAGGAGGCTCACTCACATGATGACGCCCGAGGAAGAGCTCGCCTTTGTCGGGTGAGTTAGCTCTCTCACGCATACACACACACGGGAATGCACATATACACACGTATGCACACAACATACATACACACAGAGAGACACACAGACATATACACATACAGGAATGCATATGTATGCATGTGTGCAGACAGAGATACACACAGGGACACATACAGACACATAGACACACAGACACGTACATATATACACGAGAATACACATATACACATATATACACACATACACACAGAGACACGTACGGACACACAGGAATACATAGATACACA
>CAUYSK010076426.1:0-17070 GCA_963575035.1 Avahi laniger
TGGCACATGCCTGTAGTCCCAGCTACTTGGGAGGCTGAGACAGTAGGATTGCTTGAGTCCAGGAGTTTGAGGTTGCTGTGAGCTAGGCTGACGCCACGGCACTGGCTCCAGGCAAGAGAGTGAGACTCTGTCTCAAAAAAAAAAAAAGACACAAGATTCCTGCTTTGTCTACTAGGGTAAATTAATACAAAATTTAACATAATCATATTTTAAAACACAGCCACATTTATTTTCTAATGCCCAAAAGAAATATCTTGTTCATCTTTGGGGGTTGGGAGATCTGCTGAATTAGTTACCTCTTGCTGCATAACAAGTTACTCCAAAACTTAATAGCTTAAAATAGCTTAAATTGTGCAAATATATGCACAATTACATTACACTTGTCTATTTGTTCCTACTGAGATATTGAACTTATTTGTACTTTTCTTTTAGTATGCATATCTTTTTATAAACATATGCTCTCAATTTCCATTATGAATTTACCTATGAATGAAAATGCTTGGTCAAGTGTGAATAATGTTCAGATTTAGGAGATATTGCCAGTTTTCCAAAATAATCATACCAACTTACAGTCATTTTTTTTTTATTTTAGCCATTCTAGCAAGTATGCTGTGGTTTTGAGGTTTTTGTTTGTGTTTCCTAACTAATAATGATTTTGAGTATCATTCATATAGTATTAATTTTCCATTAGCCTATCCTGTTTTGTGAAATGCCTCTACTTCTTTGGGCCATTATTCTTCTGTATTGTTTTTTTTGGGGGGGGTGTTTTATAAGAGACCTTTATCTAATTTGTTTCATTATGGTTTTACAGGACACCTTTATGCATATGGATATACATGCCACTCATAGTTTTCATTTTCACTCCCTTAAATGAGGATTTTGACAATGAAAAGTTATTAATTATAATAATTCTATTTAACCTTATGGAGAGTGATTTTCATTCTGTTGAAAAAAACTGTGACTTATTTGAAGTCATAGAGATACTTCTCTATATCTTTCTTAGAAATTTATTTTGTTTTACCCTTCATATTTTGACCACAAACTTTAAGAGCTCTGTGTTGCTAGCCTTGTTTGATTTTTATGTGAGACATCAGTCTTTGTCTATTCTCTTTGCATATGCTACTAATATTATTTGAACAATCAGTTCATGAGAACCTAGAAGGACTGCCTGAGCCACTCTCTTTTATTTCAGCCTCCATTCACAGTCAGACATCTTTCTACTTCCTTGGCAATAGAGATAAACAGAATTTCTAAAGGAAGAATGTGATTTTCTCAAATCTACTACTCCTGGAGATTCTTGCTTAGTGACAGGGTCAGAAGAGATAACTTATTTCTCAGAGTCTTAAGAATGTCCACCATTGCTCCAGGAATTTCACACACTGAAATAAAGTCTAGAATTTAAGCTGTATTTATCAGAAAGCTTCTATTTGTCATATGGGTAACTATATGACAAATAGTCTTCAGTACCTTCTGCACTTCTTTCTTTGAGGAGTCAGTCATAATATCATCATTGTACTGCTCTAAAAAGGTGCTCTAATGATTGCTCAGCCCAAGTCCTGCCTCTCTGGATTATGGTAACCTGGCTACAAATTCAGATATCCTTGTGGAATTACAGTAAACGCATGCTGTAACTCAATCCAACAGAATGCTAGTTGTTCTGGCTGGACTCCAAAATAACTATTGAAAAGAAGACATTAAGCATAACAGCAAACCATTCCCCCTTGAGTGTTGCACTTTCTGTGTAGTCTTCCACATATTAGGTATGGTGGAAGAAATTGGAGGGGATACCTTGTTTAATCTTTTGTAGTCTGCTATTAACATACATGAATCACATGCCTTATAAACTAGCCAGACAAGACTACCATAAAGGTAGCTTTTGCAATCAACGCTTCTACTTCATGCATTGCCAAAATCAAAAAAATTATCTCATATTTGTCCTGCAGCATTTCAGTATTGCTTAAATAATGTTTAAAATTGACTGCTTAGGAGAGTTTGAGCAATTCAAAGATTCCCATTTATCATGGTTAATTAAAACTAGAGAAGAACAGACTTAATTGATATTCCCTATAAAAGAGTAAGGGCAAAATGCCCCATTCATACATAATAACTCTCCCAATTATGCATTCAAGTAAATGCAATGATGACATAGAGTATACTCTCTAGTCACAGATTGTAACTTATAATTCAGTCCTCTCTTAGTCCTTCCTCATTTTCCATCACAGCACTGCTGTACTCCTTGTACTCCATCTCCAGCCTCCATATTCTCACAGTTTCAATTTGGGGAATGTCACAGTGCCATTCCAGAGCACTCATTAAGCAGAGATATACAACATTTCCAAAAATTTTTGCAGACAAACCCACCTACTTTCCCCAAATCATGAATATGGCCCAAGATCCGCTGCCAGGGATTGAGCATACAGATCTCAAATCCTTCAATCAAATCCTTCAATCAAACTTACTAAGATTTAATGGCTTCAGATTCAAAGATACATTCAGTCTCCCTTTAAAATATATTGTGCTCTGAATATTAATAACCATAATTGGATTTGAATTTTTGCAAGGTAAGTAAATTTACTGAGGCAATTTAAGTAGTGGAAGGGGGGGCCGGTAATGTATTCTTACTCCCAAGCACTGACAATGTGTTCTCACCTTCTTAGTGGAAATGCTGGCAGTTTCTCTTTTTTCATTCCATTTTTAAATATTTAACTATTTTATTGAGCTATAGTATGCGTACCATGCAATTTGCCCAATTTAAGTGTATAATTCAATGTTTTTTTTAGTATGCTCACCAAGCTGTGCAACCATCACCATAATCTCATTTTAGAATATTTTATCACCCCAGAAAAAAATTCCATCACTGTCATTCCACACCCCCAGCCGTACCCCAATTTCCCCCTCCCACCCAGACAACCACTATTCTTTCTATCTGTATAGATTTTCTTATTCTGGACATTTCACATACGTGGAAACACACCATATGTAGTGATTATGACAGGTTTCTTTCACTTAGCATGGTGTTTTCAAGGGTTACTCATGTTGTTGCATGGATCAGTACTGCATTCCTTTTTATTGTCAAATAATATCCCACTGTACCGGTATAGCACACTTATTTATCCATTCACCAGTTAATGGCTTATCGATTATTTCCTCTTTGTGGTCATTGTGAGTAATGCTGTTGCGGACATTTGTGTACAAGTTCTTGTGTAGACATATGTTTTTATAAGTCTTGAGTGAACACTTAGAAATTACTGGGTCTGTGTTAACATTTTCAGGAACTGTCAGACTGCCTTCCAAAGTGGCTGCACATTTTACATCCCTACCAGCAGTGTGTGGTATATGAGAATTCCAATTTCTCCACATCCTCATCTATACATCTCATTATCGTTTTTTCTCCATTCTAGAGTGTATAAAATGATATCTCATTATGGTTTTGATATTTATTGCCCTATTGGTTAATGATATTGAAATATTTTTTTGTGTGCTTACTTGTAATTTGTATTTCTTCTTTGCAGAAATGTCTATTTAGATCCATTTCCCACTTGACAATGAATAACAATTTTAATTATGTTTGTGTTTTTATTATTGAGTTATGAGTCCTTTGTATATTGTAGATACAAATCCATTACCAAATACATGATTTTCAAATATTTTTCCCATTCTCTGTGCTGTCTTTTCACTTTCTTGATGGCTTCCTTTGAAGCATAGAAGTTTTTAATTTTGAAATCCAGTTTATCTATTCTTTTGTTGCTTGTTCTGTTGGTGTCATATCTAAGAAAGTTTTTGCCCAGCCAAAAGTTATACAGACTTATTCCAATATTTTCTTCTGATATTTTTACACTTTTAGCACTAACATTTAGGTCTGTGATACATTTTTTAGTTAATTTTTGTGTGCACTGTGAGGTATGGCTTCCACTTCATTCTTTCTGTGTAGATATCCAGTTGTCCCAGCACCATTTATTGAAAAAATGATGTATTTTTTACTGTATTAAGTGATTTGAGCATCTTTGTTCAAAATCAATTGACCAATGAAAGGTACATTTTGGGAACTGTCTGTTCTATTCCATTGATCTGCATGTTTATCCTTGTGCCAATATCATACACTCTTGATTGTTGTAGCTTTGTTGTAAGTTTTGAATTTGGGAAGTGTAGCCTTTCAATTTTTTTTAATTTTAATTTTTTGCAAAATTGCTCTGGCTTTTCTTAAGCCAGAGCATTTCCATAGGAAATACATTTCCATAGGAAATTTCCTTGCATTTCCAAAGTCCTTGCATTTCCATAGGAAATTTAGAATTAGCTTGTCAATTTCTGCAAAAATAGCCAGCTTGTATTTTGGTAGACATTGCAATAAATCAGTAGATAAGTTTGAGGAGTATTTCCATCTTAACAACATTAGTCTTCAAGATGACTTTCTATTTATTTAGGTCCTCTCTAATTTCTTTGAACTATATTTTATATTTTTCAATGTATAAGTTTTACACTTATTTTTCTAAATTTGTTTCTAAGAATTTTTTGATGCTACTGTGAGTGCGATTTTTTGAAAATTTCATTTTTAGATTGTTCATTGTTGATGGAAATACAATTGATTTTTAGTGTTTTAATTTTAGACACTACAATCTTGCTGAATTTATTTTTTAGCTCCTTTTAGGGGATTCTTTAGGATTTTTCCATATAAAAGATAATTTCATCTTCAAATAGAGATAGTTTACTTCTTTTTCAGTCCAAATGGCTTTTATTTCATTTTTTTGCCTAGTTGCTCTGCCAACAACCTACAGCACAATTTGAAAAATGTGAAGACACTAAACATTCTTGTGGTTTTCCTTTTACTAGGCAGAATCTTTCAAGTTGTTTCACAGGTCTGATGTTAGCTGTGTGTTTGTCATAGATGCACATTATCAGTTTGAGTAAGTTCTAGTACACCTATTTTGTTGGGTGTTTTAGCATGAAATGTTGTTGATTTTACCAGATACTTTTTATGTCTATTGAAATGTTCACTTCATTCTTATAAAGTCATTTAAACAACACCAAATTAATGATAGTTAATTTTATTCTCTGTCTTTTCATATCTCATCTTCATGCTACCATTATATTGGATAGCATAAGTAGTTTTAAAATTAGGTTGATTTCACTGTTTGCAACTAAATATCCTTAAGTTGTACATTCAACAGTTGAAGAGATAGAAAAGTTTGAACTTGCACTGTGATTCTAACAATTTTTATCTCATATTAGACAGTGTATGTGTGTATGCACTTGTGTGTGCATGTGTGTGTTTATTGATGTTACATGACAAATACATGGTTATTTTTCAGTAGCAGTCAGATAAAACAAAGCAAACTAATGAAAGTGGTATAGTTTTGTTAATCTTGGTGATTTCCTTCAAAAATATTCTATTTTGCTTATTATGATTTTATCACAGAATTCCCCATTATTTGATTATAATTTTTGTGAATCTTAACCATTTAGAATTCTATGTTCCTTTATTTTTAAATGAGCTCATGGGACAGGAAATACATGATATCAATGAGCAAAAGTTTGTTACTCAAATATGGCTCTAAAAATGATTTCAAAACCACTGTCTTCTGTTAACCATTTTTCAATATATGATTAGTCCAAATTGCACAAGGAGCTGTGGGTACAAAGATTATTAAAATAGGATCACTGCTCTTAAAAGATCTCATAATCCATTTGAATCATTACTAATTTCCCCAATGTGATTAGTAGCTTGGAAGTGTATTCCTAGAACCTATTTTAATTTGAGAACTGGCCTTATGTTAAGTAGTTCCACAATCTAAGTTCACAGAACTAAGTGTGAGGGTCCAGCTGTGACTTAGAAGAGCTTAATTAAATGTGTCGTTTCAGCTATCCCTCTTAATTCTCTCAATAAAAAGAGGGCTGGGCAAGAGACAATGGGTGAATCAGTCTTTTGGAGAAATTCAGAACGTGTGAGTAGATGCCATCAGTTCCTTCTTTGTTCCAAAAAAATGTGGGTGACACTGCCAACACTCAATCCCTTCAACTAGATCAAGTACTTACAAATATATTTTGATAAAAGTTAGTGAACTGCTGAACTGGCAGAGTGTCTGATGCGGCTGGGACATGGAGATTGAACAAAGGAAGCATGAAAGACTTGAGAGAGAAAATCATGGCAAGGATAACACAATGTTTTTTGTGTTAAGTGGATCGTATTCGAAGTGACTGAGAATTAAATTTTTCTTGGCCCAAATGCAGGCCACCCATTGAGGAGGAGATCTCAAGATTAAAAGCAATCCTGGCCAATATAGGAGAGAACAGGTAGCTCACCAACCGTAGTCAACTGGGCAAATAACTGTCTCCTCTCTCTTCTCTGGACCACAAACTCAGCGTAGTAAGCCCTAAAAAGGGAGGGAGTATGTAAGAGTGCAATCCCGTACCCCCTACCCTCAACCCACTTGAGTACTAGGTCTACCTACCCTGCACCAAAGAGATAGAGTGGAGTTTAAATTGAATTTGAAATTGAAGCATTCAGCTGACTGTCACGATGAATAAAATGATAACATTTAAAGAACTGAAAATAACAACAACTTTTTAGAAGCAGGCTGACCTATCATTAAGATGCTGGCTATTCTTTAAGATTCTGTAGTGGTGAGTGATTCTTCAGAGGAAGGACAGTAGAACTTAGTGCATAAATAATTTATCTGCTTATAACACAGCAACTTCTCTTTACTTTTGTTAATTTATTTGCATGCAATGAAGTGCATAATACTCTAACATGTTTTTAGGTAAAATAAAAGTTTTATATGAAAACAAGAACATTTGTTAGTTATTGTTTATAAGCTCAGTTCATATACTCGAATATTTGAATGAATGCCTACATGTACAGAGCAAATAGATCTTATTTTCAAATATTAGGCTTCTATATTTATAAATTGTTTTGGTTCTACTTGATTTCAGATGAACTTTAAAATGTGAAATCAATTCTAGAATTAGAAAACTTCAATGAAGTGAAAAAGATATATTATTTCTTTCTCCCAGCTGCCTTTTATTCACTCATTTCTGCCTGCATCTCTCTTTCATTCCATGATGCTATTATGAGAGAGAAGTTGATGAGTTGATATTGGGAAGAAGCCAAAGCTTTTGAAAAATAAAAATATTAACATATAATCATGGAAAAAACATAGGAATCTTGTTATTGGTGATCACAAAATAAAAGGTTTTTTTTTTAATTTCCTGTCAAAACATAAGCTTATATTATGTTTATTCCTTTTCATATATAAGATGACCAATGAATTGTAAGTCAAGTTGAATTATTACAAATACATTCTATTTGATGTATTTACTTAGTATATTCACATATGTACATTTTTTTTATTGTGGCAGTGGCCTCTGATATTAGGTCCACTTTTTCATATGAAAATAGAGAAAAATAATTTTATTACATGGATATAGACCTAAATAAAATGTGTAATAGCTAAATAAGCATCCCACAATTTAAAGTACTCTATTTCCAATTTTTCATAATTTTATGTCCCTACCTGATCAAGCCTTAACCTTTACCAGGAACTTTCTCTAATCCTTCTGAAACCTTTATCAGACGATTCCCTGATTCTCATACATTTTCTCGTTTCTTAGAGTGAATCACTTAAACTAATGGGGGAAAAAGCTATACCGGAAAGAGCAGTGAACGGGAAATGCAAAGACAAGACTTATTTTCCTAATGTGAGCATACTTATGTAACTTAGCTTTGAGTTAATAAGTGTGTAAGGATGTGAGGTGAATTCTGGGCATGCTTTTCTAAAAGGAAATACCTAAGTTACATTTTATCATATTTATATAATTCATGACAATTATGAGAGTTCAAAGCCCACACATTTTTCAGTTCAAATACCTGTCTATACAGGTCCAGTGTTAGTACAGAAATATATCATTTGAAGTAATTCAGGGATGGGATTCACTGAACTTAGTAGCTAACGGTGGCAGTTGTTATTCGAGACAATTGGAGATGCAAGGTTGAGAGAGGCAAGGGGATCCAAAAATAGCACAAAGGAATCGAGTTCCAAATCCTAGGGAGGAATGAGAATGAAAAGCAAATTCACTCAAAGCCAGAGATGATGTCCAGAAAGAGACAATATCAATGTAAAATAGGTCATGATTTAATGGAGAAAAGGCATTTTTTGAAATTTTAAAGCCTGAACCAATCCTAGGTAGAGTATTGGCATTTGAAGCATGTGTTTTATACACTGGCAACAGCATTTTGACTAAATTAATTAAATGGTATAGAGGTTATTGACTAAAGACAAAATGGATAAAATAGGAGCAGAAACAGGGTGATTATAACCCCAAAACAATATCAAGATTTTTGTATAGAGGTATTTTTAGTTTATCATTTCAACTCCATATATATTTAAAGGATTTTTATTTGATAGAGAAAGAAGAAACTGAATGAAACTCATGGTTGTCATGTTTTACTGCAAAATTGGTTTGGATAATTTTAAGATAAAAACTCTGAAGTCACCTTAATCAAAGTACCTCTCAGAAATAGAAAACTGACAGCTAGACAGTATATCTACTTTTTCCCCAAGATTAAATAACAAACTCACTGTGGAAGCATCAAAATTAGGTAATTTCTATCTTTTTCTATTTGTCCTTTACATTACACAATATTTTATCTATAAATCCACCATTTAGTTAGATTAATAGTATATGTTCAGAAAGCACCCCTTAAATAACATCATTTCACCTGAATAAGAAATAATATTCTACTTTATTGTCAGCTACTAATGAGTCTTGATAAACATTGGTTCAGGAAGTTAGTAGAAAGCATAAGGACCATTTAAAAAGGTAATTTGTATGTAAACATTCAGATGTCAGTTCTGCCTGGAAAAAAATGAAATGTTGAGGGAATTGTTATACAAGACAGTGAAATTCTGGATGTTGTACTGACTAAAGGACTAAACTGACAATACAGGGAAAAAGGTGAGGTTAAGAGATAAGATAAATTTCAACTATTTCTTTTTTTTTGTTTTGGATTATCATTAACTGGAAAAAACCCAATTACTAAATATACTGATTTTCTGTATACATTCATTTTATATATTCACCACAATTAAGATTTTTAAACTTGATAGCAAATATTTCTGCATAATTTTAGAGAAAGGGAACTCTTTTGTTTAAGAGTAAGAAGTAAAGATATAGTTGAAATCACAACACTTTTTATACTCAGCAGTTATGATCACATAGCAATTGGTTTGGCTTGCCGTCTTGTACACTTGCACACACATCTCAAACCTCACAAAATTAAAAGAGTAAAACAAGTGAAAGGCTAATTCAGTTATTCTGATGCTTTGCACACTAATCCTGATGTAATATGTTTTCTTCCCACAAATTGAAGGCACACATGTCTAATGATGAAGACTTCCATGATGAATTCGTTGTTTGATAATAGTTTGTCTTTGTCAAAAATTCAATCCCAGAATTCCACTGATGTCATTGTCTATATAATCCATCTGCTGCCTAAACGCTGGCTGACTTTGCCTATAGGGACACTAACATATGTCACTCTCTCTTCAGAATCCAAGTTTTTACCCATGAATTTCCATCTTATTTCCTATTGTACTTACTTTCTATTTTGTTAGTATGCCTTTAAAAAATGCCTCAAAAATTTAAAAAATCATTGACTAGGGTTAAGAGTCAAAAAAGAAATAAAAATAAAATTTTAAAAGAGATATATGCAAAGTACAAACACAGTATCTAGCACATAGTCACACACAATTATTAATTTTTTTCCCATGAATTCCTTGCAAATAGCTCATGTTAAACATTTTTTGTGTATTTTATCAAG
The DNA here is from genome assembly GCA_963575035.1 of Avahi laniger. Lineage (NCBI taxonomy): Eukaryota > Metazoa > Chordata > Mammalia > Primates > Indriidae > Avahi > Avahi laniger. The sequence goes on from CAUYSK010076426.1 coordinate 9,815, forward strand.
AAAATGTGTAATCGGAAGGCATACTTTCTATAATGGAGAAACGAATGCTCTTTGTTCTCAAAGACAGCCAAAAATAAATAAATAAATAATAAAAAGTCATTGAAAAAAGTTAATAAATTCATTAATTGTATTTATGTTAAACTTTTATGTCTACAAATGAACATTTAGAGTTATTTTCTTTTTTGTAGTTTTTAAAGAAAGTGGAAATGTTTCTTGTGTGACATGTTTGTAAAATTCGTGAAATTTGGAGTTTATCAGAGGATCCTAAGTTCAAACATTTTCAAGACATAAGACAAAAGTATATTTACAAGAAAGGCAAAAACAAAAGTAGTCTTGAGAGTAGACTTGCAATAATTTGCAAATAAATATTTTCCTTTTTATTTAAATGCACCAATGAAAGTTTATGAGATTTATTTTCTAATCTACATTGTTTGTTAATTTTTTTTGACCTTTAAAGGCTTTTATCAATTAAGAAGTGCCGAATTATTCTCCTGTCACCATATTAACAAAGTAATTTTTACTAAAACTATTTGTTATAACATATAGTTTAGTTTATATATGTGACATTTCACATTTAAATATGGTTATTCCAAATGATGATTAGACTATAACTGTAGTCAGCTGTAATTTAGATAAGCAAATTCTGATATTTACACTGAGTGAAGGGCGCTATCAGAGAGAAAAAAATAAAAACATTGAACAATGTGGATTAAGAATAAGCAGAAACCGAATAAATAAAATAAAATGAACAGAAAAATAATGAACTAAGTAAAGGTAACAGATAAAATGATGGCAAGCAAAACAGCAGAGCACACAAGAATTGAGAGGATCATATATATTTTTAAATGCCATATGCTTATCTCTAGCTATGTTGCAAGACCCACAAAGGATGGTCTACAATTAACTTGTCTTTTTGAATTCACTTTGCATTGGTTTCTTCATATTTGTTTTTCTCTTGGCTACTAAATACATTACCTCACTTCCTGTTTCTCCTCACTTTGTCTTTTGTAATTGTTGAGAGTGTTTCTTGACTCATGAATAGGAAAAGAAGCAGAAAATAGCAGATTCATAGAGTTGAAGAGATGAGAGTCTGAGGAAAAAGGCTAGAGTTTCTGAAGAGAGAGAACTGCACAGAGAGAATGCAACAGAAACTGCAGAAGCTTCTCCTCAAGTGTTCAGCAGAGATCTTGATCAGGGTACATGTGAGAAAATTACCCAGAGCTAGGGAAGTGCCAATGGAAAGAGTGACAGGGAATGGTACTCAATGCTCACACAGGTAAAGAAATAGTGCCCGTTCCTACCAGCCAGACTGGAAAGACCTGAGTTCATGGGATATTGGATTGAGTACACTGAAGGGTCTTGCTTCAGTAATGGGGAATAATTTAGTCCTACAATGAAAACTGTTTTGATACTGCTTAATAAACTTAATTAGAAATTTCTAAAGGATCAAATCAGTTACAAGTAGTATAATTGCATTCTTTAACAAAGATCATTAGTGTTTATCAGCGTAAAAAACAGTACTAAACAAGATAAATTTTACATTTTCTATTTACTACAATCCATAATGAGGAGAAAAATCAAGGACTGGCATCAACCCAGAACCGGCACAGATTTTAGCATTAGTAGACAAGTACAATAAAGCTGATATAACTGTATTCCAACTGTATTCCATGTATTCCTAAGTAGAGACGTGAAATAAATAAGAAAGACTCAATTAAACTTTCAAAGATGAAATTTATAATGTCTCAGATGAAAAATATCCTGGATGAAATTAATGGAAGATTAACTTTTCAGCAGAACAGATGGGAGAACGTGAAGATACAGCAATAGTAACTATTCAAAATGAAACATCCAGAGAAAAATAAACATAGCAGAACATCAGTAAGCTGAAGGACAATTTCAATTGGCCTAATGTATAAATAGAGTCCATGAGAGTAGGACAAAAGTATTGAAAAAAATGATAAATTTAAATTCATCAAAATGAAAAATGTCTGCCCTTTGAAAGACATTGTTTAAAATATTTTAAAATTGTATTGTTTAAAAATAAAAACACAAATCTCACACTGGGAGAAAAATGTGATAAAGAATGGCTATCCAGAATATCCAAAGAACCCTTAAACCTAAATAATATGGGAAGAAACCTACAACCATCACTTAACTATTAGAAAAGAAAAAAGTAATATATTCTTGGTGAAAGGGAGAGGAACTGGAAGTCTCATACACCTCAGGTTAAAATGAAAAACTGTCTAATCACTTTGGAAAACAATTTGTCAGTTTTAAACAGCTAAGCATATATCTAAATTATGGCCCAGTCATTTTAGTCCTAGGTATTGACCAAGAGACATATAAGCATGTGACCCTGCAAATGATCATGACAGTTTTATTTACCTATTTCAGCAAGTGGATGGATGAACTCCCGGTATAATGTGAATACTCCATGGAATACTACTCAGCAATTAAAAAAATGGACTGAGACTAATTACGTGGACGAATCTCAAAATAATTATGTTGAGTAAAAGAAGCCCGAGGGCTAAAAAATGTTTAATGTATGATCATTTATATAACATTTTAGAAAATGCAGAATAATCTATAGTAACAAAAATTGGATCAGCAGTTGCTTGGAGATGTGGGAGAGAGAAATTGCCAATGGGCATAAAAAAAAATCTTTAAATTGATAGATATACCTGTATTGATTATGTTGGTAGCTTTGTATACACTGCAAATAGGTGCAATTTATTGTATGTCAATCATACCTTAATAAAACTATTTAAAAATATGGTAAAAATATAAGTTCAAATTTGTGATTAATATGATAAATGTAAGACAGAGCCTTTCACAAGTAATTATCATAGAAATCCAAAATTAAATAAAAAGTAGTTATTACTCTTTACAAGAGACATAACAGATATTACTCTTTAAGAGAGGAAAAGGGATGAAAAAAACGTATATAGTATTAAGATAAAAGCTAAACTGATTTTAGCCAAGATGGCTGACTAGATCCATTGCTTGTCAGACCATCTGGGCTGGAAGGTAGAATATTGGACTGAGAAGAACAGAGAAGAGTCGTAGCTCAGGTGTGGATCATGGAGACAACAGAGATGTCTATGGACTCCACAGAGAAAAACTGCAAAGCTGAGAAAGAAGAAGGTAGAGAGGAAAAGATGGCAGTGTGGATCAAACCCAGAGCGGCTTGGAGCCCAGTGAAAGGGTGAGGGGGGTTTCCCCTCCCTAACCTAGATGCCTTTGGTGAACAGTGGTACACAAAGTATACTGAAGGTACTTCTACCTTCCACGAGCCCAGGTGCTGAGACTAAACAGAAATAGTGGGGTGAACCAGCAAACTCCAGGTGTTTGGGTGTCAATAAGGGACACCCCACTGGAGAGTGCCATGAGAGACCGGAGTGCCAGCTTTCTTACACATGGACACTTCCTCCTCTGCAACCCCCTATTCATAGCATCAGAGAAAGTAGTTTGAGCTCAAGCAGCTGGTAGCTGCAGCCCCTCATCCACCCATTGCAACCAGAAGAGTACTCTGAATCAAGAAACTCACCAAGGGCTACTTTTCTACAGTGGATAAGCACTCCTGGCTGAACTTACCACAAAGAGAGAAGCCGCTATGATTTGCTGATGTTTTGTGGGATCATACACCAGTGGGGGTCCATTCTCAGTCTTCTCAAAGAGAATAATGACCAGCCTAGACTTTTGTACCCTGCACAAGTAAGTTTCTTGTATGAGAGAGAAAGAAAGACTTTCTCGGACAGACAAGCAAATACTAAGGGAATTTGTCAAGACCAGACCTGCCCTGCAGGAAGTACTCACGTCTGCACTATACATCGATGAGCAAAATAAACAAGGTCATGGACACTCTGTCTTTCTCAATAGACAAGTTACTGTTCTAGAAGATGAAGACAAGATTCCCCCATACTCAGTATAGTGCCAGACAGAGGGGAGATGCTCATGAATTTTTGTTAAAATAATTGATAAATAGGCAAGCAAATAAATGAGTATGCTAGCATATAAAATGATATTTTCCTTTCAGCTGAAGATCAAATTCTATAGTTCTCTTGAATTCTGTCTTTATCAACCTTGTGATTCTAATTGTTCCCAAACACCTGTAAAAGGAAGCCCAAGGTAATTCATTAAAAACCAGTGAATTATATTAAGCCATACCTTATTTCTCCTTTTTCGTAGATTTCTTGTGTTTTGTTTCATCCAATCTGTACTGGCCCTTCGGCCAGGATTTATTATGCCACTTTACTAATCTTTTATGTGACAGCTTAGGAAAGATTTTTTTTTTTAAATTACTGTTGGGGTGAGAGAGCAACAAAATAATGGACTCTTCCCCAAGGCAGATGGTAGCACATTGCCTCAGGGATTGTTTGCACATATTACCCTCACTTTACATTTTAAGCATCTGACATGGTAATTAGAGTAGTTTTATGAAAATGTCCCTTTTGCTATTTCTTTCATGTTTGAAATACACTACTTGCATTTTAAATGACTTTTGAAGTATGGATTAGACTTTTTTTTAAGTTTTAGTCTTTTAAATTTTGTTTGTTTTTAACAATGTCTAGCTTTGGTACACACAGACCCTCCAAATCAGCAGAGTCTATAAAAAAAAGAGAGAAGTTTTTTTTTGGTGATAAGACTGAGAAGAACCATCTTTTCTGTCTCAACATGTTCTAATGAAAAACACGGTACAGTATGCAGACATTTGTGCCAAGACAATTGACTTTCAATTCATTAACCTGAAAGCTAGGCTATTCTCATACTTTCTTAAAGTCTCAGCCTGTGTCCAAGCAAATATTTGATTGCAGAAAACTAGCTGTGAAGATTTAGAGTGAGAATTCATTACTGCCATTAAATATAGTTAAATGAGTTAAAATTTACCATGTCTCACCCCAACAGTATATCAGAGTGTCCATGCCTTTAGACATGGAGTGGACATTGGTAGCTAGGCAGGGAGCCAGGGAGGGACACCTGACTAAATTGGGAAAAATTAACTAGGAAAAAAAAATATATGGCAAAACTCGAAAGGGTTATTTAGAAAGATGAGGAACCTGTCCTTCTCACTCAAAACACTGAGAGAGTAAGGCTTCCACAAACAGATCACAGTTCAGTAATAGTAGCCTAAATATGAAGTCAGTGTCCCAATGATAAAATGATAAAAATAGCAGAAAGACACATTGCAATATGTATAGTGAATTTTTGTTTGCTACATGTGTGATCTGCTTTCCATTTTAGTTCTGCAAAGTGATGGTGGGATGTTACTTGATTGAAAAAATTGATAAAAAATTGAACTGGAGTTGACTATTGACTATTCATAGAAGTAGCAAAGGCAGCCTCTGGAATTAATTCAGAAGACTACCTCCAGTGAAATCCATGGGGTTTATGAACACAATACACCTGAAAGAGCTATAATTTCAAACTCTCTTCTATTATTTTTCAAGAATTTTAATAACAATGTTTATCCAATTAGTCTTACCCTCTGTGACATTATCAGTATGTTATAAAATCTAGGTTTTTTTTAAATGACTAAATTCATGCTAGCACTTTATATTGATGAGAATATTACTTACAGTTTCAGTGCAGTTTAACAGATTAAGTGACATGTGAGTCGTATTTAACTCACACTAGTTTTGAGCCTGAGACCTCGTGAAGCATATGTAACTCACACATCTCTACTGTGGGAGCTGTGTGAACTATTTTTCAAATTGCATATAGTTCACACACAAAAAACAATAAAAAATAACAAATTTTCCATTAAATTAGAAAGGATCGTTTTGTTTTTGAAGAAACACCGTGGCCCCAAGGAAAAAAAATTTTTTTCTAGCGTGGCAGTCAGTGTGATAAATGATGCTATATCTGTATGCATATGTATTTTCACACTATACAATAGAAATGAATCAAAACAAAACAAAGCAAAGCCAAAAAAGAAAGATCCTAGCATCTTTAATTCCATATACAGTAGTCCTTCTTTAGCCACCGTAGATATACTTCAAGATCCTCAATGAAAGCCTAAAACCCCTATACAGGTTGAGGATCCAAAATTCTCCAATGAGTATTTCCTTTAAGCAAAATGGCACTCAAAACATTTTAGATTTGGGAACATTTAGAGTTTCAGACTAGGGATGCTCAACCGGTAAGTACTGCGAAATATTCCAAAATCTGAATAAATCTAAAATCAAAAACATTTCTGGTCCCAAGCATTTTGAGTAAGGGATACTCAACCTGTGGTACTAAATGCTACATATATATTTTTCCTATACATTCATACCATACAGTGTGTATATGCTGAGCAAAGGGATGGTTTGTGTCCTGAGTGGGACGGAGGGGGACGGTGCAAGATTTCCCCAGAGCTACTTAGAACGCTGCAATTTAAAAATTATTGTTTATTTCTGGAATTTCCCATAAAATATTTTTGGATCATGGTTGATCGCAGATAGCTAAAACCGTGGAAAGTGAAACCTTTGTATAGGGAAGGACTACTGTACATTTTTGTCTTTGGATTTGGTTTTGTGTTTCAAAACAGTTCCCTCCTCATTCCCTGTAGGGCTTTTTACATCATGATCTCTAAGGAGGTAGCTCAGCAAATCTGCTTGTTGGCTCCTAGGTAGAATGACCTCTTTGGTAGTCATTACCCTGCCATTGCTTAAAAATGAGAATGAATAACTCAGACTCAGCCAAGTTTTAAGGTGAAGAATAAATAGATCTATTTTAGTTTTATAGCAGATATAATAAACAAATTCCACCAGAAATGTAAAAATATTAAGTTCTATAAATCAGGTATCTGCTGAGGATAATATAATTTCATACAGTACCAAAAATTGACCTTCACATTTAGGAAGAAACTGTCAATATACGAGAAATAGAAACATTTTCCTCAGACCTGAGTAGTTTAATGCACATAATTTTAGTTGATGGCTTTTATTTCTTATGAAATGAGTTCAAAACAAGCCCAATGGTCCTATTTTTTTTCTATTTTTTTTGGCAGAGACGGGGTCTTGCTCTTGCTCAGGCTGGTCTCACACTCCTCGGCCTCCCAGAGTGTTAGGATTACAGGCGTGAGCCATGGCACCTGGCCTCAAGGGCCCTATTTTTGTTTCTGCTTAAAGAAATTGGAAGTTAATTTAACCACATCAAACACATTTAAATAAAAGAGTATTCTTGATTGTATTAGTTAGGTGTTCTTGATTGGATTTGAGTTTAGTGATATTTGGACCTGGAATTTCTATGTTAATTATACTTATTTTAAA
>CAUYSK010076428.1:0-10036 GCA_963575035.1 Avahi laniger
TCAGCCTAGCTCACAGCAACCTCAAACTCCTGGGCTCAAGCAATCCTTCTGCCTCAGCCTCCCAAGTAGCTGGGACTATAGGCATGCGCCACCATGCCCAGCTAATTTTTTCTATATATTTTTAGTTATCCGATTAATTTCTTTCTATTTTTAGTAGAGACGGGGTCTCACTCTTGCTGAGGCTGGTTTCGAACTCCTGAGCTCAAACGATCTGCCCACCTCGGCCTCCCAGAGTGCTAGGATTACAGGCGTGAGCCACCGTGCCTGGCCAATTCCACAGTTTTTGAGCAACCTTAGAATCCTTTCTGGCCTTATTTGTGTGGATGCAAGTGATTTAGCTTAGATACCAACAAACACCTAGGATTCTTCTTGCTATTTTTCATTCCATTGTGTTTTAGGAATTGGCAAGCATGTAAGATGTATTTGGTAGTGAATACACCTGCTGTTTATGTACTTATGCCAGAGGCAAACAAAAGAACTTATAGACAATGAGGAAAGAACTGTTGATCCCACAGTGATCATTTTAGCTACTTCTGTGCACATGTGGTAACCACCATGAGAAGAAAAAATTTTGGAAAAAGAAAAATATGGTAGCCTTTTCCTTTAGAAATGCTTAGGATCCTCTGGATTTGACTGGTTAGAATTTCCCCACAATCTGGTTCATTTCTGGTTTTGTGTACAGAACTGCCCACCCATTTTTTGTTTGAGGAAAAGCATTTCACCATGTTCAAACCTGGGGTTTGCTAAGAAAAAAATAACAATTCTAACTTCAGATACTTTGTTGGGATGTCCAAGGTTTGCAATTGGATCTGAAAACAGATTTATAGTTCATTCTCTCATGAGTAAATAAATTGTAAGCTGTTAAGGAAAGCAATAATGCAAGCAAGGCCTAATCATTTTTTAAAGTAATTGATCATGTACTATAAATATGGAAAGGGAAAAAAACTAGATAGAACATCAGAAATGCAATAATAGATACTCTAGTATATTTTAGTACAGTCAAATGCTATTTTACATTATAAAATAGGTATGACAAAAATGGATAATAAGTGGAAGACTTTTTGTTCAAGACAAAATATACTGAATGAAAGTTGTTTCTTTCAAGACTAGGTAAAGAAATAAGTCTGACCACAGTTGCCAGGGCCTGTATAAGCAGAGCCCAAGAGAAAAGGTATGGTTTTTCTAGGTCAGATTTCAGAACCTATCCTGTTTAACAAAGAAAATTATGCCTTGCTGATTCTCAGAAAGGCAGTAAGTGAGCATCCACCTAGCCTGGCTCTCCAGAGTGGCAGGCCCCTCCCCTGTCACTCATTGGGCATCTACATCTATTTGCTTTCTCTACACCAGTCACATGTAATATCCCCTATTCTCCTAATGCTCCTACCTCTGGATAATTCTTCTACTGCTCCCTCTATACCAAATTTTATTCCAAAGCCAACAGTACTCCTATTCTATTTACACTTAGAATACTAATTAAGTCATGAGTTACCTTTTAGTGTATAGAGTATGCTGATAACATGAAAAATGAGTGTTTGCTTCTAATTTTGACTTAGTTTACTAAGTCTGCCTATACTTTGGCAGACTGGATAGATAGGTAGATATTATAGATATTAGATATAATATTAGTTAACTGAAGAAAATGATGATATTCATAAATTTGGCAAAGAGAGCTTTATTTCTCATAAAGGGTTACAGCCTGTGGGTGGCTATTCTGACAGGCTGGGAAGCAGAGCGCCTGGGACGGGACAATGGGAATAGGAATTTATGCTGAGCGTGGTGGCCAAATATGTATATTTCGGAAGCTCTAGGAGAAATCATGAATATTTGTGAAGAAGAGACATATACATATGCAATGAAGCTTTATGCCCCTCCGTGGGGTCCATGTACAGAAAATGGCAGCCACTCTGATGTCAGAGGTGAAACAAGGACACGAAAACCTTCTCTATGAATAATTCATAGACTGGTTAAAATCACTCTGTGGTTGGTGGTCTCTTATCAGGAAAGAATGCTGGTTAATTATGGTGCCAAAATCACAAATAGGGAAGTGTAGATCACAAGATTGGTTTCTGTTTAGCACTTAAAGAAAAAAGCCTGATGTCTGTTAACAAGGGAGGGGCTATAATGAGGCATATCTGACTTCCCATCCTATCATGGCTGGAAACTCAGTTTTAAGGTTTCTCTGGGGTCCCCTTGGCCACGAGGGTTCAGTTTATTACAGCCTTGCCAGGTTCATTGCCTGCTACTCAAGCGGAAACCAATACACAGAGACAGCAGGGGTTACAGCAGAGAAAAAGTTTAATATTGCAGGCACCAGGCAAGAAGACAGGAGGAAATTCTCAAATCTGTCTACCTGAGAATTTAGGAGAAAAGGTCTTTAAAGACAGTTTGGTGGGCAAAGGGCTAGGCACTTGGGTCCACCGATTGACTGGGTTTGAGGCAGAACCATCGGGGTGTAGAAATTGTCGTCTTTGCTGAGCCAGTTTTTAGGTGAGGGTCACAAGACCAGTTGAGTCAGTTCCTCAGTATGGGCAACTGGTCTGGATGGGTCACCCATTCCACTGGAATGCAGGGCCTGGAAGATACCTCAAAAACTAGCCTTAGGTTTCACAAGAGTGATGTTATCTGTGGGAACAATAAAGAAAGCTAAGAATCTTTATGATCGTCAGCTATCTGACTCCTGAGTAGTAAGCAGTTATAGGAAAGCAAGCTGGGGAACAATGGCTGGTTATATATATATTTCCTGTGCCACAGTTCCCACCTTGTTGCCCTTTGCTAATTTTATAAAGGGCAGGTTCACATTCAGTCAGTGGGAAGCTTAGGATTTTATTCTATTAATAGTTCACAGTATATAATTAGATATATATGTGTATATTCTCTGTGCCTCCGTTTTGTTTACTAGAATGTCCTTCTTCTCCATTTCTGTCTTCCTTTAAGGTCCATTCAAATGGCATTTCCTCTGTGAAGCCCCCCTCACTCTCCCCTATCCCCTAGCTGTAAGTTATCTCATCCATCTGTGCATTCCAATAGCATTGCATTACTATTTTTCTCATAGGGGGTTTTTATGATATTTTGTTCTGTATTATAGTTATTGGTATACATTATGTATCTCCTCTAATAATGATGATGGTGATAGCAGCTACCATATGTTGAGACCTTTCTGTTGTCCGGCCACTAAGCACTTCATTCCTCACAACACCACTGTGAGTTAAATATTATTATCCTACTTCTAAAAATGAGGAAATTGATACTAAAAGAGCTTAAGCTAGGTCGGCCAAGGTCATATAGCTCAAAGTTGGGATTTAAAACCAAATCTGTTCTACTCCAGATCCCATACTTTTCCCTGTCATTCACTTACAAATCTCTTAAGGATGTGGGTTGAGGGCAGATGGAAGAAACTCGCATTTACTGAATATCTAATCTGTGCCTGACACTTGACTAGGAGCTTTCAGGTGTATATTATTTATTCACTGTAAACAAAGTTAAAAAAACAAGTAATAGACTTTGAGAAGATATTTGTAGTTCACGTAACTGGCAAAAAATGAGAGCCAGAATTATGTTTGTAAAATCTCACAAATCAATAAGAAAAAGACCAATTTCCCAATTTTGAAAATGATCAAAAGAAATGAACAAGAAGTTTACTGAAGGGTAACTTGTAATAGGCAAAAACATATGAAATGATAACCTCTTTAGTCAGCAATTAGAGAACTATAAGTTAAGACGATGAGATACCATTTCATACCTATAATGTTGGCAAAAATTAAAATGCCTGACATCTAGTGTTGATAACTGAGAATGCGCCCACAATGCTAGGTACAAAAGAAAATGGTGTACCACTCTGGGGAGCACTCTGGTGATGTGAGGATTATTGTATCCTGTGACCCAGCAATTCTACTTATTGATGTATATCTTAGAGAAATTCTCCCAGGAGACATGTTCAGTGCCAATACTATATAGGGGATTGATAAAATATGATATTTTCCTACAGTTGAAAATCACAGGAAGTCAAAACAAATGATCTGCCAGACATCTGCTATTTATTTTCTATACTTTTCTCAGTTTGAAATATTTAATAATGTAAAACAAAATAAAAGACTAAAGAAAGCCTAGATTCTAAGCCATGTCTTGTAGATTATAACAATAAATGTTTATTGAATTAAAATTCATTTATGTACACAATGGTAATAGCAGTCACAACATACTGAATCCTTACTTATTGTTGGGTGCTGTATATACTTCGTATCCTTATACCCCCCCCAACAATCTTTCAATGCAGATATTGTTAGATTCACTAGTAAATAATGAAAATGAGACCAAGGAAGGTAAAGTACATCTTCTTTCTTTATATCATGCTGATTCTCAGAAATTCACTAAGTCTTACTTTGATGTCTTGAAAGCATTAATGTTCCATAACTTACAATCAGTTAATAACTTGAGTTCTCAAAAGAGTCCATTTTAATACTAGTAAAATATAAAATTCAAATACTATAAATTTCATATTCTCAAAGACTTTATATTTGCATATTCCCCTTATAATTTTGTTTTTAGACCTTTGGAGGGATTACTGATCTTGTCAGAATGTGTGCAGACTATAAACAAGTCCATCTTACTTTAAAAGAGGCTTCAAAAATTCACTGTACAGGCCGGGCACAGTGGCTCATGCCTGTAATCCTAGCACTCTGGGAGGCCGAGGCTGGTGGATCGTTTGAGCTCAGGAGTTCGAGACCAGCCTGAGCAAAAGCAAGACCCTGTCTCTACTAAAAAAAAATAGAAATTATCTGGACAACTAAAAATATATAGAAAAAATTAGCGGAGCATGGTGGCGCATGCCTGTAGTCCCAGCTACTCGGGAGGCTGAGGCAGTAGGATCGTTTGAGCCCAGGAATTTGAGGTTGCTGTGAGCTAGGCTAATGTCACGGCACTCACTCTAGCCCGGGCAGAGACAGAGTGAGACTCTGTCTCAAAAAAAAAAAGAAAAATTCACTGTACAGTTTTTAAGTCTAGGTAGTTTCAAAAGTTGAAGGAGGAGCTTATTCCTGAAAAAGAAATAAATAAAAAGGTTTTGTACTAAAACAGCATCTTTCTCACAATGAGACAAGTTCCTTATGACAAAGCTCAGGGTGCTCTGTGGTGGTCTGCCTGTTGCCACCTCCCTGTTTTCTATCCACAGCCCTTGGCTTTCTTGTCTTGCCTCTGAACCTTTATGCGTGTCATTTCCTCTGAGTCAAATGTTTTCTCAACATCATAGCTTAGGACTCCTTTGTCAGGCCATCACTGTTACTGCTTCATTTGCAGCAATTCTTGTGACAACCTGCAAATTGCAGGTACTAGGGGACCTGGGGAAGTTTAGGGGAGATGACAGTGTCCTTGGGTATCATCATCTAGATGGTAGCTACGTTAAAGAGGCAGGAACATTTCTTGTAGATCCCTGATCTCAACCTAGGAGTGTACGTAATTGGTGAGACCCAAGGATTGGGGCTTTTTGCGTCGTCCATCCCCATTCCTGCATAGCTACAGATCAAGCAAGTAAGCTACTGCACCTCTGACCTCTTCTCACTCCGCTCCCCCACATTTCTTCTCTCTAAAATTCACCCCGTCACATTTTTCCAAACTCACTGTCTTCATGAAGCTTAATCTTCAGGGTCCTTTTTCTGATCTCACTGCAGTCATTCTATAACAAACACGTATGACTCAGAATTTTGTAACGTTAATCTGGCAGTTACTTTCCTATGTGGAAAACAGTATGCTGCTGTAGAAATAGTACTAGCCCACTCAGAGGATCTACAGTCAGGACTGGCTCTTCCATGTCACAGGTGACCCCGAGCAAGTCTCTCTTTGTGCCTCTCCATTAGAAGGAAAGCAAGCTCATTGATATCTTGGAGCCAGCCTGTCCTAACTCACAAAATCTGATCATTAAATTTTCAGGAATATTGCAAGCTTTTTTTCTTCTTTTCAAATTACTCAAGCGCGGGAATATTCATTATTACCTGCCCTCTTTTTTTATTGTGTTAAAATATACATGACATAAGATTATCATTTTAACTATTTTTACCATACAGTTCAGCGGCACTTAGTACGTTCACACTGTTGTGCAACCATCACTATTTATCTCCAGAACTTTTTCATCATTCCAAATGGAAACTCTGTATCCATTAAACAATAACTCCCTTTCATTCCCTCCTCACAACCCCAGGTAATCACTGTTCTACTTTCTGTCTCTATGAATTTGACTTCTCTAGTTACTTCACATGAGTGGTATTATACAATATTTGTCCTTTTGTGTTTGGCTTACTTCACTTAGCATAATGCTTTCAAGGTCCATTTATCTTGTAGCATATATCAGAATTTCATTCCTTTCTAAGGCTGAATACTATTCCTTTGTATGTATATGCCAGGTTGTGTTTATCCATTCATTCGTTGATGAACATTTGGGTTGTTTCCACCTTTTGGTTATTGTGAATAATACTGCTATAAACATTGGTGTACAAATGTCTTTTTGAGTCCCTGTCTTCAATTCTTTTGAGTATATGCCTAGAAGTGGAATTGATGGATTATATGGTAATTTTTTGTTTAATTTTTGAGGTGCCACCATACTATTTTCCGTAGTGACTGTGCCATGTTACATTTCCACTAGCAGTGTGTGAGAGCTTCAGGTCCTCTGCATCCTCACCAACATTTGCTATTTTCTGTTTCTTTCTTTTTTTTTTTTTTTTTTTTTTTTTTTTTGAGACAGAGTCTTGCTCTATTGCCTGGGCTTGGGTGCAGTGACATAATTACAGTTCACCACAACCTCCAATTCCTGAGCTCAAGCGATCCTCTTGCCTCAGCCTCCCGAGTAGCTGGGACTACAGGCACGTGCCATTATGCCCGGCTAATTTTTCTATCTTTAGTAGAGATAGGGTCTCACTCTTGCTCAGGCTGGTCTCGAACTCCTGACCTCAAGCGATCCTCCTGCCTTGGCCTCCCAGAGGGCTAGGATTATAGGTGTGAGCCACCACGCCTGACCTTTCTATTTCTTTTTTTATAAATAATAGCCATCCTAGTAGAAGTGGAGTGGTACTTTATTGTGGTGTGGATTTGCATTTCCCTAATGATTGGTGATGTTGATCATCTTTTCACATGCTTACTGACTGGCCATTTTTATATCTTCTTTGGAAAAATGTTTGTCCAAGTCTTTTTTCCATTTCTAAAATAGGGTTGTTAGGGTTTTTTGGTTGTTGTTCAGTTGTAGGTGTTCTTTATATATTCTGTTTATTAATCCCTTATCAAACATATGATTTGCAAATATTTTCTCCCATGCAGTGTTACCTTTCATGAACTAATGTTAAAGCGCATAAATTATTAAAAAATTATTTAAACTTACGACTAGGTTATACTAAAAACAAAACAACAAATACTCAAAACTAATCATTTTATAGTTGTCTATGCTCTTGAGCTTATTTGCAACTATTAAATCAAATAGTAGAAATGCTATGTAATGGTGTACTACTGTGCATTTTTTTCCAAACTCTAAGTTCAGTGATTTCATGTTGATAGCTTGAAATTGGCCATGATAGGAGTACTTACACCACTGAAATCAACAAACACTACAAATCAGGGCTTGACCTGTTGTTTTGTTGATATTTTAGATTCCAGAAAGTGGTGGAGAAAATGTTAATAATTGATTGTTTATAGCCATTACATTGTGAATAGCACAAAAAACTGAGAAAATAGTCTTCCAATATTTGAAAATTATTCATTGATTTAGCAAAGAAGTCACTATAAAATTGACAAATGAGTAAAGTTCCAACATAAAACTTTGTTGTTTCACTCTTTAAAGGAAAATATTAATTCATACATTCATGGTGAGCCTACATTTGAAGAGCTGGTTGTTAAATATTTACAAACACACCACTGAGTAAGCTCCCTAAGAACAGGAACTTTGTCTTGTTCATCACCGTAAATCTGGCACCCAGAAAAATACCTGGCTTGTTGAACAAATAAAGATATTAATACATAACTTTTCAGTCTCTCAATTTCTCATCTTATTGAGGACACTAGACCTGAGCTGCCACCTCACTGGGGTGAAGGGAGAGCAAATGTGATAGTAAAGCTGAAAGTGCTTTTTGAACAAGCAGCATTAAACAAATATAAGGTGGTCTTATTAAGATGTATTGTGATATGATAACATATGGAATATGTTATTTTTTCATATGTTGGTTGAAGGACTCTTTAATAAGGATTTTTATATGGATCATTTGTTTCACCCAAAGAAAACATATATTAATTTTATTTCTTTAAATATTTTGCAGTCTCTTGCCTGGTTCAATGCTAGGTGCTCTGGAAAATACAAGAGAAATAGATTCCTTGCACTCAGAGGATGTTATAATCTGCTCATAGCTATAACTTACATAAAACATTTAGAGAACAGAAAATATTAAGGAGAAAATATTTGGTATTAGACACTGTGCCAAGGATTTTAGTATTTATTCTTTTTTTTTTTTTTGTCTTAATAGGATGCCAGAGATTTTTGACTAACCTTTCTGATTATGAAAAAATCCTTCTTTTAATGCCTTTAAAAGACCAAAGATACTATTTTTCAGGGCATCTTGGATGATGGTATTAGATCATCATCAGTAACCATTTAGTAGATGATCACTGTGTGTACTAGGTGTGCTAATAGAATATCAAGTCTAGAATTCACAGCCTTTTGGGAAAAAAATAGACAATCATAGATTCATTAGAAATATATACCCTCATCAACTATTAGCCATCTTCCTCCTTCTTAACAGTCTATCTTAATATACCAAAAATTATTTCCCTGGAAACAAACTGTATCGGTAAGACCAAACCATGGAGGACAAGGAGACAGTGCTGGCTTCAGATTTATAGCACAAAAGTTTCTTTTCAACCAAATGAGAAAAGAGAATGGAAGAGGAAAGGATTAGGGCTATGGAAGACAGGGCTTTGTCCTCCCACTGTATACACCTTGTCTCACCTCACTCCCTGAGAGAGACTAGAATTCTGAGGGGTGCAGCCACTGATCTATGCCTGTGGACTTGGAATTAAATAAGTGAATAGTTTGAGAACTTAGTGACAGGATATTTTTAATGATTATACCCCAAAGTTTTTTTTTTTCAAGGCTCTATATGCAAAGACCCCTATCAGATTTCCTTGCTGAGAGTTAATTACTCAAATGCCAAAACTTAATCAAATTGATCCTTATCACTTTATGCAGACAGCCATTAAAATTAGACTCCTGGCCAGGTGCGGTGGCTCATGCCTGTAATGCTAGCACTTTGAAAGGCTGAGGCAGGAGAATCACTGGAAGCCAGGAGTTTAAGACCAGCCTGAGCAATATAGTGAAACCCTGTCTCTACAGAATAAATAGCCAGGTGTGGTGGCAAGTGCCTGTAGTCCCAGCTACTTGGGAGGCTGAGGCAGGAGGATGGCTTGAGCCCCAGAGTTTGAGACTACAGTGAGCTATGATGACACCACTGCACTCTAGCCTGGGCAATAGATACCCTATCTCCAAAAAAAAAAAAAAAAAAGAATAGCTCCACATACTTTATTAAAGGGGTTATACCCCTCCTTTATTAATACCTAAATTCCACTGAGACTTGGGTCAGATCGGTGTATTACTGTTTAACTGTCCCTTTAAGACAAAAATATCTTATGTTTATATATTCCATTTATATTAACTTTTGTCAAAAGTGCCTTTTGAAGTTTATTTCCATTAGGTTACAAAGTCTAATCCCTAGATCTAAACTATATTAAATACTTTGATGCCAACCTATGTTTTGAGTAAATATTTCAAGTAGATAACATTAATTTAAATAATCCATCTGCCTAGTATATTCTCAGATAAAAATATTGATTTAAATGCTAATATAGTTATGTAGGATTCCACTTTCTCTTTCCTTATACACAAGAATGGATAGACATTTAGCCTTTCCTAGACAGTGGAACTTGTTCTATAGACTACAGCAAGGTTTGAAAGCCATTCTTAGCTTCTCCGGGGCTTCATGTTGTTAGGTCAATGACTTGCCCAAAATCAGCA